>LTAE01000384.1:0-39154 GCA_001647135.1 Pontederia paniculata | reverse complement strand
GTTGTGAACATTACATTTTTCTTGCTGATATGTATAATAATTTTGTATCATATGTTTCTCTATCTTTTATAAGTTAGAGCTTCAATTGAGATGTTGATTTTATAGTTTAATTACGATATTATAAATGTTTATATTAAATATATTCATTCTATATATGATGAATGTTACTATTTTATTTTAGTTTCTAAAATTAGTTATGCTAATATTTCTGCATTTTTCTAAACAGTAGCCTGCTAAAGGGTGATTCTTACTTAATTTCAATTATTTTAGGGTGTTTTTAGACAATTTATTATTTTATTCTAATCACTTTGACATTTGAAATTATGAATCCGCTCAAATAATTCATCCCTTGCCGCTGGGCCTAGACCCATCCACCTTATTAATGGCCTGCCCTAAATTAGTTGTCAGTTTTTCACGCTGAGTGATGGCGGCCTTTCAATCCAACTTCATGGTTCATTTATTTATTTAACTATTTTTTTAAAAACATAATAATATAGTGTACTCTTATATTAATTTAATTAGATTATTTTTATTTAAAATCAATTTAATGGTTGAGTTATTTACATATAAGAATAAGTTTACACTGTCGTCACCAAATACTACAACTTATTTACTAACAACTGTAGCTTTTTCTTAATCAGCTTTAACGCAGTTATATGAACTAAAGTTAAAACAGATTGCATCAACTATCATAAGAGGATCAAATGAGTGTTTTTTTAGTTGTAATATTAAGAATGTTACTAATAGAAATTGGATGACTTTGGTCAAAATCTCTTTCAACTTTTAATAATTTAATTTAGGCTTTCAAATAAAGCATTGTAGAAAATTCATGACAGATTGAGAGATTATTTGACATAAATATTTAATCCTATATTTTATCAACGAATTATGATGATAATTATTTACATATTTATTATAAAATTGTGTTAATAATAAATTTATTTGATACTCGTATTTCGATATCCAAAGTTATTAGCACTTGATTAATCGGAATCGAGATAAAAAGTAGAACGAAATTTCTATAATCAAATTGATGACTTCAAAGTTTGAACTTAGGCTTACTAATTTTTTCATCCTCCAACTTGGAACGTACCCCTATTATCCAAATGTGTTAATCAAATTTAATTTATGTTAAATAATTTAATGTTGTGGACATATGCTTAGGGTTGAAGACACGTGTGACAGCGGTCAAAACAAAAAAGCCCGCCTGTTCCACCGCTGGGCTGCATCACGATTCACAGTTTCACACCACATCGCACTCGTAGCCGTTACAAAAAAATATCCATTTACCCAAAAATGTTACCGTTAACATTCGCAACTTTTTTTAAAAAAAAAACACACCCTCCACTTCGATCCAAACCGCAAGGCATCGTGTTTAATAAAACTGACGTGTAGAACAGCAGCCATGGAGTTGGCAATGGAGGAAGAGCTGCAGCAACTGCGATCCAGAGCCACAGAGCTCCTCCTTCGAGAGAACTGGAAGGAGTACATCAACCTCTACACCCACTTCATCTCCCTCTGCCGCAGCCGCCATGATCAGGGCTCCGGATGCGGCGTCAAGCTCCGGAAGTCCCTGTGCCACGCCCTGTTGCAGCGCGCCGAGGCTCGGTCTCGCCTAAGGGACCTTTCCGGCGCGCTTCAGGACTGCGACGCGGCGCTGGACGCCGATCCCCTCAACAGCAAAGCACTCGTCTGCAAAGGCAAGGTCCTCCTCGAGCTTGACCTGTACGCGGGCGCGTCCGAGTGCTTCCAGTGCGCTCTGTCCGTCCCAACGTGCGGCAATGCCGACGCCATCCGCGAACTCTTGGGTCGGAGCAGGAGGCTCGACGCGCAATCGAGGACGGGAGCTCTGGATCTTTCGGACTGGGTTCTGAATGGGTTCAACGGCGCGTCTCCGGATCTCGCGGAGTTCGTCGGCCCTGTCGAGGTCCGGAGGTCGGTTCATGGCGGGCGGGGGCTCTTCGTCACCAAGAACGTCGACGCGGGGACGCCTCTGGTCATTGCGAAAGCAGTGGTCATGGGAGGAGGAATACTGCCGGAAGGATCCGGCGACGGGGATCGGATGGTGATGTGGAAGGACTTCGTCAACAAGATCCTCGACGCCGCCGAGAAGTGCAGCAGGACGCGTCACCTGATATACCAGTTGTCGACTGGCGATGAGAACGACGAACTCGAAGTCCCCGACACGAGACTATTTAAGCCGCAGGCAGCAGAAGAATCCTTCCTTGTGGACGATGAAGAACCAGACGTTGAGAGGATCCTAAGGATTCTGGACGTCAATTGCCTTACAGAGGACCCTTGCCGCGCGCAAGAACGTGGGAGGAGCAGCAGCTACTCAGGCGTTGGCCTATGGATACTTCCCTCCTTCGTGAACCACTCCTGCCTGCCGAACGCGAGGAGGCTGCACATTGGCGACCGAGTGGTGGTCTACGCTTCTCGCGACGTGAAGGCGGACGAGGAGCTCGCGTTCGCCTACTTTGACGTGCTGTTACCCTCCAGCAGGCGAATGGAGATGGCGAAGCGGTGGGGTTTCGAATGCCGCTGCGCGAGGTGCGAGTTCGAAGGGTCCGCTTCGTTCGGTCACGAGCTGCGAGAGTTCGAGAGGGACGTGCGGAGCGGGACCGGAGTGGAGGAGGTTGCAGCGAAACTGGAGGACGCCATGAGAAGGTGGACGGTGAAGGCAAAGGAGAAGGGGTTCCTGAGGGCATCCTTCTGGTCCAGTTACGTCGGTGTTTACGAATCAGAGAGGATGACAAGAAGATGGGGAAGGCGAATTCCGTCGGCAACAGCAGCGGTGGCGAGCGTGGCAGAAGCTGTAGGAGGGGACGAGAGAGTCCTTAAGGTGCTGTTGAGGAAGCTGAAGGAAGGTGGAGCAGGAACCAGGGATGTTGTGGAGATGGAGAAGGCAATACGGTTGGGAAGAGGGACTTATGGTAAGGTCATGAAGAGAGCAGCCATGAGAGCTCTGTTCGAGCTTGCAATATGAAAGAGTAGTCACTAAATTATTCTCTTTCTCTCTTATACTCTGGTTAAAGAAGTCTTGACCAGTTCACTTATTCTGTTCCATTTTACATGTAATGGAATAATAAAATTTTGTTCCAGTTGATCTAATATTTCATTAGTATTCTTGCTGCTTCATTGAATCATTGTGCTCAATAAGATACTATAATTTGGAGCGGTGAAAACTTTCAATATTCTAAAGCTTCAGAGTTGTGAAAATAATCTGGAGATATTTTTGTCTTTGTATGAAGTCAAATTATGTTCCAAAGTTTTAGAGATTGTGGTAACTCTTGGTTCCTCATGACAGTATTTTTGATCAGATAAAATGCCATTGAATGGGGCACACAATATGTAATATATTTCATAAATCACCATCAGCAAATGGACAATTTCTACAGGTATATTATTTGTTCTCACTGATCAAGTTATGGGAAAGAAAGCGATGCATTACTGTGCAGGACTTTTCCAAATGCTCAATCAGACAGTTGCTGACACAGGTGGGTTTGATAAATCATGAAATGCTAAATTGTCATTTTCAAAGGAAAGTGTTGGAAGTTGCCTTCCAGATCAGATGATATATCCTTTCCTGTGTGAAGATAGGTGCATTGATATGACAATTCAATGGAAATTATTGATCAAATCAAGATCAAATTGGGACTGAGGGGTTCACAAGCAAGTTTGGGAGTTTGTCTCTAATGCAGCTGCAGCAATCAATTGACATAAGTGGAGACAGTAACTGTACGCATCCGATGCTTCTTTTCCTTTTATATTATTTCCGGTGGCCTTAATTTGAATCAATTTGCATGTAAAGATATTAAACTGATATCTGCACAAAATTTTCTGAATCTGCAGCGTTGTCTCAACTAACAGAATGAGGATTTAGCGATATATCTCCTGAAAAAGATGTGGATTCATCCCGTGATAGTTTAAGTGAAATTAGTACAGGGAGACATTTTTATGAATATTGTGATCGGTTTCCTTCCAGCATACAACAAGAGATGACATCTATTTAGCAAAGTTTGGAGCGTAGGAAAAGGACGAGGATTGTAATTTACTGACTGGATCTGTTTAATTTTGTAGGTAATACTCATGCAGATTGTCCCATGAGAAATAGCATCCTTAGCGATCATTCATATTGCTACCAATAGTGAGGACATATGGACAAATAATATTGAACTGTAGAGCTCACAGAGTACTTTTAGTGACTTATACTGATGGCCAAGGATATTAAAATTTCAAATTTCAGAATTCAGATTTCTCATGCAGCTCATGACCAGGAACTTTTTTGTAGAATGAGCTTATGCCCAACATTGCTCTTATCACATAATTATGTCTGAAAGATTAACCACATATTCACATGATAGGATAGAAGGTGAGGATAATCAATTTTCAGTTATACAGAGCTCCAAGATTCTATATTTGTAAGAACAACAGATATTATGACTGTGCAATATGATATTATTGCTACTACTGAATTCATAGTTATTAAGTGATGTCCATTCACACAAGATTTTTTGTTGAATGAACTTGTGCCTAACAGTGATCTTATCGTATTTGCAGAATATGATACAAGGTGGTGATAAACATTTTTCAGTATTGGGGAGCTCCGAGTTTCATTAATAACAATAGATATTCTCACTGTGCTATATGATTGTTGAGCTGCTACTGAATTCATAGTCATTAAACATTTTTTTTAGCTAATCCACAAGCACCATAACTTTCACTGATAAGGAGGATTGCGCCTTAATTGACTTGTTTGTCATCTTTATTTTCCCCAATTTGCTTATTTGTTACCAGTTCCTTTCTGGTTGATGAACAGAAGCAGGAGTTGGAAGGTCATAATCAAGTTCCATGTCAGTGATGTATGTATCAGAAACGTTAGATTCTTCAGGAAAGGAGAAGGGAGGCATTTGGTTAACTCTGACTAATGTATGAAAAATAACCCAAGTGGGTGACCTAACTGATCTAGTACCACATACATTGCATTCTTGGAAGTCATTATGCAATGCAGAAAAATAGAATGGATCAACTTTGCATGCTGTTCCACATCACAAGTGTAATATGATTTCATTTTTTTCTTTTTCTTTTTCTTTTTTGCGCTGGTGAACTAATAGCTTCTCAAACCATTTTTGTAAGATAAAAGAAGAATCATCTTGCCAAATTGAATTCCATGGAAACCTTGCAAAGCCCTCAAAATGTATTTCTATAATCAAAACATACAGAACTTTTTTTTCTGTCCTGGATCAAGCATTTCAACATTTGAAGTGTATATCAAATGCTGTCCTGCTTAACAAGTATTATTCTACGCATTCCTCTTTTAGCATAACAGTAACATAACAAACAACTTCACACACTTTTCATAAACAATCAAGAACACCATACACTGCAAGATTGAATGAAATCATTCCCTTGTCTCAGCAATTCAAGGTCCACCCATCAAGATGTAGAACCTGGTTTGGGGCCGTCAAGCTATCTTGATAATCAAAGAGGCAGCCACCAATATGGCAGTTTGCAGAAGCTGCAGAGATAGCAGATTGCAGACCACTGTTCATCCATGTTTCTTCTGAGAGGCCCAAACCTTCCTTCTTTATTGTAGTATTATCTCCTTTCTGAAACATAGGTGCACCTTGCTGCTGCGAGTTCAGTACGCTCCTGGGTGCTTGGCCGGCCCATAAGGATCCTTGCAGAGCCATCTTGGATGGATTCAGCGAAGACCATGAGACATCATCTATGGAGAGGAAGGGAGAGTTGTAAGAGCTTGAGAACAGCTCATCAAAGGCCTTCTGACTCTCCAAGATGTTGGAGAAGCAGGTCACGTGGTTATCCTCAGATACCAAACGTTCTTTGTTACTATAACCATCATCAACTAATGGAACAACAGCAGAGGAGGAATTAATTCCATGTCCACGATAAGAACTCATCTTTATCACTCCCGTGAAGCCTTTCTCATCTGAACCTCTGCAGAAAATTCTGCAAATCACCCATTCATTCTGCACAATCTACAACATAAAAATCGAAGAAAAAAAAGATCAGCAGAAGTTATCATGATAATAGCTTCAGAACAGTATATACAGTTGCTGCAACACAATACCTTCTCAGACTGTTTGCCTTCTAGTCTGTACTCATGCATGACCCACTTGGTTTTCTCCCCATTTGGAGCTCTCCCTCTGTAGAAAACTAAAGTCTTCCTCATCCCGATTAAGATCTTTCTTTTGTGTATCTCCTTATCTTTTCCTGTTGCCTTCCAGTAACCAGCTTCAGTAGCCCTGTTTGTTCTCAGACCAGTGGAATACTTCTTATCCCTTATACAGAAGAAGTACCATTCCTCCCCCAATCTCGATCTCACTGCAAAGTGCATGCGTCAAAATTGAGGACGATCCACAAGTTTTTATGAGCTCACCGCAGGGAGTAGAAAGAATTCAGTAAACTTACATGGCAAATCCCATGGCTCACACTTGTTCATGTCCAGCTCTCCGATCACGGCCTGACTGAAGCTGTTTCCGGCAACCTTCTGGCAAAGATAGTGAGTGATGAGCTCTTCATCAGTTGGGTGGAACCGAAAACCAGGTGGTAGATCCATGCTTCTAATTGTTGCTTCCGGTTCAGGAGTGAATTCAGCTTTACTAGACAACCTGAAAAGTTAACCAAACTGAAAAGTTTATGCTTTGATAAAACAGATGGTATAAAGCATCAAGGAGAGAGGGAGGAGGCCATAAACAAATGAGATGTGTAGATATATATAGGAATCTCTGACCTTCAAAAATAGATGGAAACAAGTTGCTGAGGCAAAATTGTGCAGTTAAGGAGGTGGTAATCTTCTTATATAGTACTTGTAAAGGTCACCTGTTTGTTGTGCACCCCTTTTAAATTTTTAACTGCAGTTTGAACTTAGTGACCAGGTCAGATGCTTTACACAGAATCCAGTTGGATTGTGCTGGATCTGTTTTTGTCTGACTGATGACCTCAGTGAACATTTGGTACGACATGAAATGATGCATGATATAGAATCATAGCCACTCAGATTATGATCAAATTACATCATCAAAGATCTGTAACAAATTGGTTCAAGTAACTCATGAAAGTTTATTAAGTGGTTAGTGAGTTGAATCCTGAAAAGAAAAGATCGTGCAATCAAATTTATCATTTGTTTGGAGAAAATAAAGAATTATTACTGTAACCATCAGTCTTATTGATACTGAGATTCTCATAAGAAAGCTCTGATTACATTGGAAGAATGAACAACTTGAGCTCACTCCACTGTCCACCTCTGTAAATTTCGCCTTGTGATTCAGTTTGATTACAACACGTAATTTCAAGGGCACATTTTCTTACTTCAACAGAATCTGAAAGGTACTGAATTATAATGGAAATAATAGGTCATAAATTAAATTAAAACAGATGATCTTTCATTCTTTGTCCCATTATAATTAAAGAGTACTGTGCTAACTCCATGTAGCAAGAAAATGCTAAAAGTCGTACTACTAAAAAAAAAAGAACTATGACTGTGATGTATTATCCGTCTTAAAAATAATACTAGTGTATTTTTATTAGATAAAGACTCCAAAATGACAATAAAATCGTAGTTTTCTTGCTTAGAAAAAATTGAAGTAATATTGGCAATTAATCACCATTTATTGACAATTATAATGAGAAATTTTATAGTGTAATGAAATATGTAATGTCGAGTAATGATATTTATGTATTATTGACCGGCAGGAAAGAAGGATCCAAAATTATGCACAGGACTGGAAGCAATAATGATTTGGGAAAGAGCTAAGGCCATACCTATATTTACTGAGAAAAGAACTCATTTCTCTATTATTGAGAATCGTATTGGTTTTGTACATACTTTTTTATTCTGATTTTGTTTATTTAAATGTGATACATCAAATTACTATATTATATTCAGATAAAAAAATTTATGGTGTCAGTAGGTTTAAAGTTTGTTTTTCACTAATATTTCTTGTGTTCTTTATTTCATCTTGACTAATAGTTTTATTTTGTTGTCATTAAGATCGTAATCAAAGTACTGATCTCTCAAAGTCTGATGCTAATGGACCTTAACGTGCCGACATAGAAACTAGCCATATTTAGCCAAGCAATGCAAGAGAAGGGTGACATCCAACTCCAAATGCGAACTTGGATTTGGATTTGTATCTCCATGCTCACCCAAAATGACACCCTCACTCTTGCCAATTGCCATAACTATTGCTGTAGTACAGTAGCCGCTGTCACCTTCCTCCCATCCATTTTTGGCTAAAGAGGTCTCCTCAAACAACTGTGACTGGTCCTCTTGAGCAAATTGTATCATGCTTATCTATGATCTATTATTATTGTTATGAACTGATTCATATGTGACATGCACACAGCAGAAGTTTCAGCAATGGCGTGCTTATGGAACCAAATCAAGCCACGGCAGTCAGTGGATTCATCACTTAATTATATTTGAGAGTGTCAACTTCCCAAGGCTCCTTGCTTAGAAGTATCGTCTACAACTCTCTTTTTTTCTTCATTGTCTGAGAATGTGAAAGATTAATGATTGATTGGAGCTCCTTGCAGAATTCAGAGAGAGCCGTCTTTCCAATCATTTATGTGCATGCATAAATTTGTCTCAATTGCATTGTGGATATAGGGGGATTGCATCAGCTCTGCAACCTACTCCAAGAGACAAAACAGAGCAGCCCTTTCCTATCGTACTGTGTGACTGATGGGGGACATTGACGAAAGTGCTGAATTCTGATCGAGTGGTTGCAGCAATTTGTTTCCAGACGCAGAGGAGTCTCCAGGTTTCAGAACTTTGGGATGAACTGGTTTACTTGCACGCATAGCATTAAGTCATCAACAGTGACACTTGAACAGCATCCTCCGTATTCTGATTGGATCATTATGACCTCTCCTCCAAATGTAGCTTCTATCATTTCGTGCAATCTGCTGTGAATCTCTAGGCGATCAGTTCAACACCCCCTCGAGGGAATTCTGGAGGTTGATGACAACATGTGAAGCTAAGACCATGCACGTAGCTCAAGGTAACCTGTATGTTCCAACTTGGTAATGCTCGTGCCTAACAACTCCATTGTTGATAAGTTTAGCTTTCTCCGCAGCTTATATGGATTAGACTTCAGTTCTGCACCTAATTGATGTACTATTCCTGTGAAAGGTCAAGAAGCAGGAAGCCTTTAATTGACTAGATACCATAGGCTTAAGAAGCCTGTCCTAAGCAAGAATCGCCAAGTGCATTGGTCCTTCCAAAGCGTGGAGCAAAGAACGCGACTTATTATTTGCCAGAATTGTCTCAGTACGGATATCTGCATTTGGACAATATTTAGGGTTTTAGAAAACAGATAATGTTCTGATTTTTGAGTATATGTAAACATGTAATGTCTATACAGTGAACCACACGTGCAAGAATTATCTGCATAATCAAATACTCATAACACCCTTTACTAAAAAAATAAAATTCAAACAATGACAAATAGTTAGATAGATATACAAGGGTTAATTTTATGAGGCCAATAAATATGTTGAAGAGTAACATAAAAAATCTGTAATGAACAATAAGGAAGTCATCAATTAAAAGTTAAGACCAAAGAGTATAAAGAATAGCCCACTCCAAACCACTCCATTCTATTTGACAGGGGTAAAACTGTCTGTCGAAATAGGGTACCAACAATATTTTTTGAACTGGCAATAATATTTTTTAAAAGTGGTCATAGAAATTCCTTGCAAAATATTGATGATATCGTGGGAGGGATGATCCTCCTCAAAAGATATCATAAGAAGATGTTGGTCGTGATTCGATGAAAAATCCGTGACATAATTTATCGTGCAGCAAATTTGCTTAGTTAAAAGAAGGTAAAATGCACCAACAATGAAGTAAAAGATGCTAATGGGGCTGAAAGAATGTGTCTCAACGAGATGCTAATCTATCACAACATCCGGCACTTTAGTGATCCATATATGATCATAGGATGGAAGCGTCTATGTAGAACCTCAAAAAAATAAAAGCACCACCACAACTACAAATAAGGTTGCCCGAGCCAAACCATCCCCCTCGGCCTTTTAAAAGACAGTAGCCCACAAATGGGTCATGGGTGGAGAGTCTATATATGTTGACAATAGAGTTTAACATATTCGTTAAGCTTCGACTACTAAATTTAAAATGACTGTCATTCATTAAATGCCATAAAACAAATACAAAAGTTCCAACCTCCAAGAGTGTTCAAGCTCATTCCTTTAGACCGCGTGTTTGGCGGCTGGGCTTAGTTCCCATTTGACAAAATCGACACGGAACTTCATGCGGATGAGCTTGGGTCGTGTGACCCCAAGTTCACTAATTTTAGTTTCTACTTTCTATAAAACAGTTCGATTTATGTAGAAGGCAGGAATCAAATTTTTTTTTGCTCTCTCTCTTCTCTCTCTATCTTAATTAATTTAAGTTTTAAATTATTTATGACTTTTATATTTGTTATAATAATATTGTAATTAGAAAACTATTTTGAAATTTGTATATTCACTAATTTTAGTTTCTATTTTGCAATTGTTTCATTATTTCTTTATTATTTTGCTTAAATTATTTTTATTTTAAATCTAACAAATTATATCATTATATTTAATAAATTGTTTTATTATACTATGTCAAATATATCATATAAAAATGATTTATTATTATAATTTTCTAATTAAATTAATCTTATTATCTTCATTAAAACATATTTTACTTCTTTAATTTTTATATTTTATCCAAATACTCATTAAAAATCAATCTGTCAAATTAATTTTTTAGTTCTCATCGTTACTTTTTGAACCCATTCAAATGCATAACCTAGGATCAAAATCAGTTGGTTCTATCAAACACAACAATAATTTTTTTTTGGAGTCCACCAAAATTTTAGTTTTGGTCAACGCCTGAAGTCCTTCTCTTGCTCATAATTGGATCGGTAATGGGTTCTTTTATTTTGTCCTTCTTGATAAGCCTAAGTCCATGTAGGCCTATATATTTATTATTTAATTATTAGTATATATAATTATATTAATTGTATATTAGTAAATCATCATAATAACTTAACAATGAAACTTTTTGTTTACTTTTCTAATTATATTATAGTTTCTAAAATTTGTTAATAAATAAATTACACATATAAAAAAATTTAAAAATTGTGATGATCTTATTTGTTAATAAATATTAATTACCTTCATCATTACTAAGTTAAATAATTAATTTTATGTTAATAATAATTATTTCATTACAACTAAAATGATAGTTATGTATATTTTAAATAAAATACTTCAACTATAAATTAATAAATAACTATTTAATCAAAACATGAATTTATGTGCATAAGTGAGATTGCAAGGTTAATTTGATATATTTTTAGATCTATTTTTTAATCAAATTATTTTATTATATATAAATAAAAACTTTGTAAATATACTTAATTTGATATTATAAATAAATTACATTCGAAACAAAGGTCTAACTAATTCATTAATCTAGATAATTTATAGTATTAATTATAAAACTGTATAAATAAGTTTAATTTGGTATTATTAATTATTTTATGAATATGTGCAATGTTTTATTATATTAAATTAATCATTTATAATAATAATAAAAATTTATAACAATTTATTATAATTTCTGTTTTTAGTTTAATATTTCAATCTTTTGAAAAAGAATAAAATTATCTTTTCTTCTCATTTAATCAAATAAAAAAAATTAGTTCTAAAATTTCATACGAACACTAATGAAACTAAAATATCTAATCAACTTTTTTTGTTATTCAACATACATTTTTCATCCAAACACTATATCATAATTTATTTATTGAATCGATTAGTTCTCGAAAATTACAAGAAACTTGTCTTCAAAACCACACCTTTGCTATGAGAACTTAAGTTCCCAAAAGTTCTAAGAACTTAGAGATTTGATAAGTGTCAGGATGAACTAAAAAATAATGTTGGCAAGTAAAAAATTGATTTGATTAATTAGTTCTTATGGATGTTTGAATAAAATATTGGAATTGAGATGACTAATTTTGTAATGAAGATAATAAGTTAATTAAATAAAAACTATAAAAATGAATTATTTTTATATGATATATTGAAAATAATATAATAAAATAACTTCTTAAATAATTGTAATAAATAATATAAGTTAATCTTATGTATAACACAATAAAATAGTTTGTTATATTTATATTATAATTTAAGGAAAATAATAAAAAATAGTGAAAAGGTAAATAAGTAAACTAATTCATAGAAAATAATAAAATAGTTTTTAAATTTAATTTAAAATAATAATTATTTTTTTAGTTATGATATTAAAGAAATATAAAAGTTAAAGATCAATTTAATTTATATAGAGATAAAAAGAGAGGAATGAGATAAAAAAAATTGTCATTGCAAGAACCGAGTAGTTCCTCCGAAAGGGAAAACTGAAAACCCTTGAACTTAGGTTCACGCGACCCCAAGTTTAATAGTTTGGGATTCTATGCTAATTTCACCGAAACTAGTAAGAACTAATGGAAACTATTCCTAAATTTTGATCTAGTTCTACCCAAATGCAGTCCATTAAAACTAATCTATCAGATTGATCAATTCTTAGAAAGTCCTAAAATTTAAATTTTAGGAAGCAAACGCTATCCTAAGCCCCACGAGGAGGTAAGAATTAGGATCAAAACTACCTCTAATTCTTGCAAGTATCAAACACATCTTAACTTTTAGAATTTAAATTTTGATCAACACACTTTGTTCCATCAAATTTGTACTTTTTCTTTTTGTCTTATTAATAGGTCCTATTTTAGATCATATTATTATATACAACTATATTATTTATTATACATTATTAAATCATAAGTAACTTAATAGTAACTACAATGTAATTCTATAATATTATAAATTTCAAATTGTTAATTAATAAATTTAATGTATAAAAAATAATATAATATTCAATTATTTTTTTTGTCATATTTTAAAAAATGTACTAATTACATTAACATCTAAGTAATTGTTTAGTTATAAAAAATAATAATTACATTGAATATTTCTATGTAAGTTAAACAATTAATATTTTAGTACAATAGAAAATGATATTTATGTATTTTTAAATAACATACTTCAACTTTAAATTAACAAAAAAATATTTAATTAAATTGCGAAGTTATGTACATAAGTTATATTATAAGGTGAATTTGATATATTTTCATATGATTTTTTTAAAAAATATTTCCTTTTTATTATATATAACTTAATTTTATAAAAATATTTAATTTTGTATTATAAAAAAATTCCATTCGAAGCACATATTTGGGATCTAACTAATTTATTAAATCAATTTATTAATTATAAACCTTGATAAATAATTTTAATTTAATATTATTTATTATCTTAGGAATATGTGAAATATTTTGGTATATTACGTAATAGTGTTTTAATCATAATAAATTATTATTGATTTATAATTTATTGGAATTATTTTCTTCTTAGAATATAAAGCTATTTTTTTACTTAAATAATTTTTTTTTAGTTTTTAAATTTCTTCCAAAGAACTAAAACATCTAATCAACTTTTTAGTGCTTTTCAAGATAAGATACGAAATTCATTATCTCGAAAATGATGATAACAAATAAGAATAAACATGTTTTATAAAGTGTTTTTCTCATCCAATAGAATCAATTATTTTTTTACCATATCTTTTTGGGGCAAGATTTTCTAATTTCATAACATGAGCCGAGTTCGAATGGACTAAAAACAAGGATACAAACCTTGTGATCTTATAATTGAAGTATCAAAACCTCGAGGCCTTTTAATGTATAGACAATACCAACTGATAATATGGCCACACTACAAGATATTTTTATCTATTAAGCAAATCCGCGTCGTCATGGCCGTCATTGGATTCCTCTGCGAGTCGTTAACTCTTTGGGAGTTCATTTTCTCATCGGTAATCACTGTTGCTGGCTGACCATGGGTTTGACCTCTAGTTTTTCGATAGAGTCCCTCAATTGAACATCTTCATGTGGAATATCATCATCCACGACACTTCACACCCCCCCTCGCTTTTGTATGTTCTCCGTTACTTGTGTGTATAAGGCCTATGTTATAAAGTATATAACTTCAATCATAGGAACCAATTTCTAGTCGCATAGCTTCATAATAATTCTGTAAAGCTTCCGCATATTTTTTTTTTCAAATTGAGCCAACATTCATTTCGGTTGTTCATTCTATTCAAAGGAACTCCGTTCCAGAACCATACGTGATATTTTTTTTTCATATGGCTTCCTTATCGAATCATTCCAAAAAATTGTTTTGATTTTTGTAAGGAAACAAGTTTAGTTTACTTAGTATTTGCTGGTTGGGTCTAATAAATAAATGGATAGAGCCCTATAGCTCCAATTTCGGTAAACAGAAAAGAAACAAAATTATGTTCTTAATTTGGATTCAATAATTTCCCAATCTAATTAGATATTAAAAATAGATTAATGCTTGATGCAGGAAAGAGTGGGTCCTCCTGGGATATGAGTGGACCACAATTTCTTTTTCTTTTTTTTAATGAATTCTAATTATTCTTTAGATCCTTAAATTGGAAACCAAATGAATATGTAGAAGAAATGGTATACTAATAAAGATAATTTTTTTCAAAGTCAAAAGAGCAAACAAGTTGTGAAAATAAAGGATTTTTACACTTTTCTAATTCTTAGAAAGAAGGATAAACCAATTGGATAGAAAAAAAAGGAAGTAAAAATATTTGTTGATTGGACTCCTAGTTTCCTTTTTGGGGTATATATAATATATTTTTTCTTATTATACAAGATACATACATAATATCTATAATAAAGATTATACATACTTCATTCTGACCATACTGCATTATGTATCATTTGATAACCCAGGTGTTTGATGTAGCAAACTGGCTTAAATGCACATCAATATGCATGCCCAACTGTAGGACTTGGTGATTGTCGCCAAGTTCTTTGATAAAGACACAAGACATGATGCAACATAAGCTTAAATTGGAACTGGAAGTAAACAGTCTTTCCAATTCTTCCTAGAGTCTGAGCATGCTTGTGACCATATTTTTTGAAATTGAATCATTGATGCTTATTCTTAGAAGAATGTTTTTGAAGGGTCATATTGACATAATACTAACATTGTATTTGCAGTTGGAAGTGTGAGGATATGTCGAAGATAGAACGTTCCAATGCCGGATTCTTGTAGATGTGTTGCATAACAACATTCAAAGGTACTGACGACAAATATTTGATTAGATCAATCATAATCATAATAATGCTTTACCTTAAATGCTCTTCCATAGCTTAACATACATGCTCCTCAATTGTTCTCTAATTCTCTCGATCATTCTATCATTCTAAGGACTCTTGAGAATTGTCTTCTCAAGCTTGATGCTGAAAGTATTACAACACTCTTCAAATAGACCTATGTATTCATCGTCATTGTCTATGTGAACACATTCGAGTTTTCTATCAGTTTCTTTTTTTTAACTTTGACAAATAATTTCTTAAACTCCGCCAACCACTAATCTTTGTGCTTTACATGATTATCTCAAATCATTCTACAATGATATATATATCAATGTAACAAAATAAAGAGAATCACCTAGAATTTTATCCTTCATATAACAAATATCAATATGGCACCAAATAAAGTATATGTAAACTTCTAGATAATGGAGTTCTGATAAATATAATTTGATTCTACTTGCCAGTTAACAATATATACATATATCAAGAGATGTGTCTTTTATATATGAAAACAACTTTTTGTCTAGTTCACTTTTCTAGTGCAATGTTGTACTTCAATTTTGTAAAGTCTATGAGTGATGTGAGCAAAAATACATATTGCACGCATCTCATTTAGATCATTTCTCATAATTTTACATAAATTTCATATAATTTTATTTTATTTTTCATTTTGATTCAGGAACTACCTAAGTTGTCTTATGTTTAGAATTTTCAAGTAAATACTTTCGAGTTACGGATCATGTTTAGTTGGGAAACAGGCTATGTTACATCAACTTTCTATTCTGAAATCATACTAGAGATCAAACTCGGAGAAAACCATATTTAGTTGGGAAATGACCAAGTTACATCAATTTATCAAGACATATACCATGAAGCCGACACAGAGCGGTTGCCTACCTAAAACGTTCGGTATCTTCCAATTGCATTAGTCACTGTGTCATATTCAAAATGGGGATTTTTAAGACCGTATGCAGTCACATGTCATCATAATTCCGAAATGGAATGCATTCATTTATCGTGTTCAACTCAAACAACACTCAACATGGACCGTGTTGCCATTTAATGTGGGTTGTGTTGTTCACACAAAAGGCGGTACTGCAATTGGAGCCTGAATTTGAAGACATGCTCTATCAAGATTCACTTCTGATCGTTGGATAAAGGGAGTTCACTCTGATTTGTCCCTACAAAAATGGCCTTTATGCAAACTCAGGGGGGGGGTTTTCATAATTCTTTTGAAATTTTATGAAGTGTTGTTCAAGCCATCTACCAAGGATTCATCATAAAGATCAAGAGACAGTGAAGTTCTGCTGAAGAATTTTGTTAGTCATTTGTTCTTATTATTTAAGCGTAGAACAATTATTTTGTTGGGGAAAAAAATTAATTGAACCTCGTTATTTTGTTGGTTATTTTTATATTCTGAAATTTGTGAACTTGCATCGTTATTTTGAATTCTTAATTCTTGACAGTCTTTTCCTTAGCATTAATTGAGAGATAGTATTGGTAGAATTTCTCTTAATTTAATTTGATTTTCAGATTTTTTGGGAATTTTATTGTGATTTTTACCTTTTGGCCTCAAGAACATGGATTGTGTTCTGATCAGACACGAACCAATTTTTCCTTGTCGATTTGCTAAGCGTGCACAATGTTAAATGTGTCCCATTTTCGGGCGTCACACGAGCCATTTTCTTTCTGTTTTCTCAACGTTTGGATTTATTTGATGCATGTCTTTTTGCATCTATCTTGTTTGGAATTTACAAATTGTGAGTTATCAAGTTACTTAGTTCGAGATCTTGACCATTTAGGGTTTGTAGTTTTCATCTTAGTTTAATTTAACTAGGAATAATTTGGTTTGAACCTTTCTAGGTTAACATTAAATTAAGATAGTTAAGATATCTAGTTCGGAATCATATAAATTAACACAACTCATATGTCACAAGAATTTCAGAATTTATTTAATTGTTTACTCTAGGACATAGCGGTGGGGAGATAAATCCTGATCCTAACCATCTTATCAATTTGATCAATAAAAATCTTCTTTTATCTTTTCTTATCAATAAAGATCAACTGAAAATTCATCTTTTCCAATTTCTAGATAATGTTTTAGAAATTAAAAATCACCAGTACTGTTTTCTCGTCTATTTATTGCTAATGCGACCAATGCACTTGTTGATTTAAAAGGCGGTGCTGCAATTGGAGGCTGAATTTGATGGCATGTTCTATCAAGATTCACTTTTGATCATTGGATAAAGGGCGTTCACTCTGATTTGTCCCTACAAAATGACCTTTATGCAAACTCAAGGGGGAACCTCCTCGTAATTCTTTTGAATTTTTTTAAAGTGTCGTTAGCCATATGCCAAGAAGAGAGCCAAGGATTCATCGTAAAGATTAAGAGACGGTGAAGTTTTGCCGAAGGATTTTGTTACTCCTTTGTTCTTATTATTTAAGTGTAGAATAATTATTTGTCGAGAAAATATTTAATTGAACCTCATTATTTTCTTGGTTATTTTATATTCTGAAATTTGTGAACTTGCATTGTTATTTTGAATTATTAGTTCTTAGTAGAGTCTTTTCGTTAGCATTAGTCGAGAGATAGTGTTGGTAGAATTTCTCTTAATTTAATTTGATTTTATATTTATTGGAATTTATTCTGATTTTTACCTTTCGGCCTCAAGAACATGGATCGTGTCCTGATCTGACACAGGCCATTTTTCCTTGTTAATTCACTGAGCGTGCAATACTTTAAATGCGGTCAATTTTCGGATGTGACACGAGTCATTTTCTTTCTATTTTCTCAGCATTTGGATTTATTTGATGCATGTCTCTTTGTATCTATCTTGTTAGGAATTTACGAATGTGAGTTGTCAAGTTACTTGGTTCGAGATCTTGTAGGATTTGTAGTTTAACTAGAAATTTAATTTGGTTCAAACCTTTCTAGGTTAACATTAAATTAAGATAGTTAAGATATTTGGTTCGAAATCTTATACAATTAACACAACTCGGACGTCACAAGAATTTCAGAATTTATTTAATTTTTTACTCTAGGAGAAACAGTAGGGAGATAAATCCTAATCCTAACCATCTTATCAACAAAAATCTTCTTTTATTCGTCTATCTTTTCTTCTCTTATCTCTTCTTTTTTTGAAAATATGAGATCAACTGAAAACTCATCTTTTCAAAATTCTAGATAATGTTTTAGAAATTCAAAATCATCAGTTCTTTTCTCATCTCTTTATTATTAATGCGACCAACGTACTTCCTAATTTATTGCTGGTGTTGAATTGCTCACATCAACGGTCTATTTATCCTCTTGCTAGAAGTAGTAAATTTCTCCTGAACACTCCTCCTTTGAAGTTACTCTTGTATCCTTCGTCATCTAGTTTTCCAACTAAAATTAGTCTCAAACGGACATTAAGTACATTTCTCACATCTTTCAGCACAATCATACAATATATATTGGTCTTCAATTGAATATCTTCAGCGTCAACAATTTGAGATTCAAACTTATTTTTCATCTTTACAACCAAAATGCACCCATTGTATATGTCAAGAAACCATCATTTCAAAGGGTAACATGAAACGAAACAGTAGTATCTAAAATTAAAATTGAGTTCTAACTTACAACATTTGACATAATGTTTTTTAATGAAAAAATATACATCACTAGATGTAGTTATTGCAATATATTTTTATCATTACCATTTTTCTCGTTTTCAATATCACCAGACCCTTTGTGTGATTTGTTGTACTTTAATTTATGCATTCTTTCTTAAAGTGTCTCAACTTGTCATAGTAATGACAAGTAAGATTTTTTCTGAACTTTAATTTTCTTTTGAACCTTGATCATTCATTGTTGTGGTAGTCTCTCTGTTTTCTTCCCTTACAATCTTCCACAATCAATGCTTCTTATTAGTTGTTGGGTTTGTGCTTGTGTCTTCTTGCCTCTTCGTTGAACAAGCTATATTGATAATCTCTAAAAAATAACTTTTCTCTTGAAGAAGAATTGCTTAGAGAGATAGTGTTCCACAAATATCAGATAACTAACTCAATAATATTAATGCTTGGATCTCATAATCAATTGTGATATTTATTTATATCAAATTGTTAATTAATTCCTTAAAGATAACATATGGTTTGCAGTAGAATAACCACCTCATATTGACAAGTTTCTTCATTAGCATCGCCTTGTTTTGTAGTGTTATGCATTCGTATCTTGCAATTTGTTTTTTTTAACTTGATAAACTTTATCAATAATTGCAATATAATGAAATATCTTATCATTGACCTATTGTCGAATTTGGGCAACTATCTTGATCTTTAACCTTTCTTACTTTGTGTCATCCATGTCCTCGAATTTTGCAACATTACCTTCGATTGGATCATAAATGTTGATGCAATTTAGATAGTCTCTCATCCGAAATTTTCAAATAGAATAATTTGATCCTAACACCACATACATCCAACTAAGGACATTATTATCATTTATTAATTTTATGTAATTTAATAGTCAAGCTCTAATATCACTATTAGGATGTGTTTGGTTCATATTTTATAATATTGATAGGAATATTTAAGTTTCTAGGAACACATTTCATGTTAATAATATTTCTTGAAAAGTAGAACTATGACGTTTGATTTAGTATGTTTGGTGGAGTTAAAGAAAAAATATGTTTGCTTCAAACATAAGCATTGAGCCAGTAGAGGGACGAGATTCCTATAGATCATAAGAATCTCATTCCGATCGGAATGTTATATTGCTAAGTGCATTTCACAACCAAACAAAGGAATCCGAAATTCCCACAAGAATTCCTTAGAATCCTCAAATGATAGAGTACGCACCCTCAGGAGACTGAACAAATGTGGGAAATTATTCTATTTCTCTCAATGCATAAATTTACATGGGACGATGATAATATTATATATATATATATAATTAAATTACCAGAGACACAAAATATTTATGTAGAAAATATTTTAAGCTAAAAGAAAAAATCACAAGAGCGATCAAATTTTATTAAGATATAAAATTTCTTCTTTAGTAAACACATAATAATAATAATAATAATAATAATAATAATAATAATAATAATAATAATAATAATAATAATAATAATAATAATAATAATAATAATAATAATAATAATAATAATAATAATAATAATAATAATAATGATAATAACTTTAAGAATTAATCTTAAATGATATAAATACTATTTTTAAAATAAGATGATAGGATTATGAATGATCTTACTGAAATATTAAAAATTGATAAAAAAATGCAAAATATTAATGTACAAAGTTTTATGAAAAAATAGATCTAATTAAATCCAAAAAAGTTTCTTCTCCTTTTTCTCTCTCGTGATTGTGCGCGGTGAAGCAAGAAGAACTTTTTCTACCCTCAAATCTCACAACTTCATTCTGCATGTGTTATGCGGCTTCATGTGTCATAATCCTACGGATTTAATGTTGGTGTCGGGTACACCATGTACCTAGTCTAACAAATAATTAGATCTGAGATCTATGGTAGAACTTATTTAAGATTATTATTTTCTGTTTATTTTTTCAACCGTAAATTTCAGATCCAACGATTTGTTAGACAGGATACATGATATACTCGGGTACATCAACATTAAATCCTAATCCTACGTGAATAAAATTAAGTATGTAATAATTAATCATGACATATCGAATTCAAATGACATTTTTTCGAGGTCTGTAATAGCTTTCGTTGCTAAACCTTGATCCGAAAGTCGAAAACAATTATCTACTTTATTTTAATATGATTATTTGCATGAACTGTACATTTAACTGATATCTCACAATTGATATATTTAGCATTCTAGTTCATATAGCAGAAATGATATGAGTCTTGAGTCCGGACGTATGAATTAGTACTTTGGTATTTGAACTCTGCTAAGTACATGGTCGACAGATGCACTTCCCTTCAAATCAGATTAGTTAAATATTAATCCTCAATTTATCCTTGCACAGAAAAATAATTTATATATATTACATATTTTTTTACTATTAATAGTGTGATTTCATTTGGTTCCGTCGCTTCGGCGGAAGAATCAGCAAGCTCCTAGCCCTGTTATATATTAAGTTTTCGTAATTATATCGAATTTTTTGGACCCCTTGATAACAAATCAATAAAAAAAATGAACTTTAATTTTGATGGAAAGAAAAAAAGTGAAAAAAATATTTTTTCATACTTTGTGCTATTATATAATTAATGAAAAAAGAAATATGTAGTGTACTTATACAGAAAATAATGATATTTTCTGTACAAATTAATAATGTTCATTTTTTTTATAAAAAATATCGTTAATTTCTGATGCGCTACACGCACAATAATAAAAATGCGTACACACTCTCTGTCTCCATAATTAATTTATACTATTCACATATATTATTTGCATCGATCGAGACAAAAATAGATATGGAATTCCTGGATCGGTGCTCATATCATAATTTAAACAGGATTGGCGTAACTAATCCCATCATGTTTCATGCGTCAATCATATCTTTCTATCTTTGTGGAACGCAAAAATCTTTTAATACCAAGGATTTGATACACATGCTTTTACAGGATATAAGACAACATTTTTTCTGGTAGATGTGACTCCTTAAACTGTTCATCAAATCAATTGGTACTAGAATAATATTTTGTGTGCAAACACCCATGTTGCAATGCACATGTATCTAATTAAAATGATTGGATTTAAGCACAAATCCACCACCGACTAACATGTTAATACAAAAAACAATTCAAACCAATTGATTATGGAGTGATCTAAAGTTGTGTATTCACTTAAGATTTATTGGTAATGAATGAATCATGAATATTAAGATTGATGTTGCATGAATTAACTACTAAAAAACAAGATCCAAAGTTTTTGGAGATATTTGATATTCCAAATGGTAAGGAATTAAATTACCTATATTAATTATTTCATTTGTAGACCTATTAAAGTTCAATAACATATAAATGTTTGATTCGAAGCTAAATCATCAGTTGAACTTTAGAAGAAGAGAAGATGTCTTTGAATTTGGAAATTATAATTGTTGAAATAGCTGCAGGAAACAAAAAAGAAATGTTGTTAAGCCACAAGTTTAAAGTTGTCAAATCTCTATCTACATTTAAGATTTTTTTAATATCCAAATGATCCCGTTATTACTATGAAGTATGTGGGTCTTTTATATTCATCCAAATGGTAATAAAAATATATTCAAATAATAAAATTTATGATAGTGATAACTTCTCTTATGTGTTAATAAAGAAGAACACACGTAGTGGAAGACAACGATATTTCACAAGGAGCATTCCTAACTAGGTTACATCATTGGTTAAAAATAAATTTTTATTTAGAGTTAGAAGAAAATATACATAATAACCCTCGAGACCCCATAGGAGAGTCGCCGAGGATCCCTCACCCTTGATTAGGCTCACCAATAAAGAGACGACGCAAGCAGCTGCACATAAGAGATTACATATATATGGAGGATTAATCAATGAGGATAATAAATGTGGATTACAAATGGGAATACAATTAAGATTCAATCTCCCTTTATTTATAAGCTTTTGAATTTAAGATTCATACGTTAACTAAAAAATGTTAAATCTAAAAAATTAATTGAATCATAACTAAATAGGAAGTAAAAAAAAGTAGGTTACAAATATCACTTCAAATCTAAAATCACATAAGAATTTTATTCAAAATTTAACAAACCCCTTGTGACTTTAATTTCTCCAATGACACAAATTTCGTCTGATCTCCTCGACCACCTATTCGAATGGACACGGTCCATCTTGCCCGCATATAGATTCAGATAAATGAAACATGTTTGTCCCGCTCGCAAGTTTGGATATACGCAACCCACCTAGTTCGTCCATTTACTAATATATATTATTTTGGTCCTCTTAACCTGGTGCGACTCAAATTGTTGCCGCATGTTTCTCCAGCCAACTGATTTAGTTGGACATACATCGTTTGACTTGCCCAAAATACAGATTAGCTTGACCCCCTGCGATACTCGCAAATTAAGATGGATATGACTCATTTGGCCTGCCCAAGTTTTTTTATATGAGGACGGTCAATTTAGTATACCCACAGATTCAAATGAACGTGATCCATTTATCATGCTTGCATACTCAAATGAGCGTGACCCATTTAGCATGCATGCAAATTCATATGAGCACGCCCAATTTGCAAAATTCGAAGGGCCATGTCTTTTCCGCAGATTCATATGAACATGACCAGTTTGACACGCCCGTAGATTCCGATGAACATGACCAATTTGACATGACTGCAAATTCAGGTGATTGCATCCACTTTGAATATTCAAATGAACAGACCTTCTTGGCTCACCCGCAAGTACAAATGAGCACAGTCGACCCATAGATTTAGATGGACAAACCCGATCTCCTCGCATGCTAGATGATTCAGATGGAAGGTTTGCCTCGCTTTGTAGATTTAGATGAATGAACCTTATGGTGGGGTCTCTGCCCACGTGGAGTTGGTTCCATTCGAGTGTGGTAGTTCACGCCCATGCAGATCCAACCGGGGTGCCAGCGCACACCCTATATGTGCGGCTCCACACATCCATGTGGTGCTAGCCACACGGAGGCATGCACCTTCGTAGCAGCATCGACCTATATGGCACTCTTGTGGCGCCGCATGCTGATGTCACACCAGCCCTGTGCATCAACACACACCCTTATTGTTGCCCTCCTGCGCCCTTGACCATGCGGCGACCCACGCCGATTTTGTCGTTAGTCCCTGCGATGATGTGCACCTGTGTGGCAGTGCCCTAGCGCCCTTCCTTTGCAGCACAACATGCCCATGCCGCACCCTCTCGTGTGGCAACGTACGCCCCTATGGAATCTCCACTCCTAAATTTGTCCTAATCGAAATTATTGTTGACATATTCTCTTAGCCCCGATGTTGGAGGATCGGCGATGAATTTGAAGATGTGATACCAATTTATTACAGAAATTAGGCGAGAGAGAAGAAATCACATGAAGAAAAGAACACTATATTTCATGAGTTTCATCATAAACAATTACATTCTTTAATAGAAATAATTTTCATTTAGAGTTGGAGATTAACATACATAATATCCTTCGAGCCCCTGTTGGCATAGTTTTCAAGGATCCCGACCCTTCCTCAAATCGCCAATAGATGAGTGACACAAGCCACACTAGATGGGGTTTTATTTATGGAGGATTAATTCATAGGGATTGTAGAAGGGAAAACAATTGAGGTTGTACCTTCCTTTTTATTTGTAGGTTTTTGAATCCTAGTCTCCTACATTAATTGAAAACCTCGAGATAAACTGAATTCTAACTGAATAGAAAATAGAGTCCAAAAAAAATAGTTATAATATAAAATATAATATTCATTTTTTAATTATTCATCATTTCCAATTTTTTAATTGAAAGTGAACTAACTTTTCAATCAATTATGAGTTAAGGGTTGTAGTTAAAAATTTAAGTTACTTATCTTAGGATGTGTTTTTATATGCATAGGCAAGACTTTAAACCTTTTTATAACATTCAAAATACATAGGGGTCATTTGGTATAGGAACATGAAAGAGAACAACACCTTATTCCAAATGTTGTAGCCAAACACCCCTAGAATTAGAATATCTTGATCAAATGTTATAATTGCATTTTTGTTCCTTGTCGGCTCATTAGATTTTGAAAAAGCAAGAACACAGAGTTCTTGCTATTAGCAGGAATTAGAGAGAACAAGCATTTTTTTCTCTTTTTTATTTTTTAAATCATGAAAACTTATTTATTAGAGCATTTATTTTTATTATTTAAAATATTATTAAAAATAAAACTAAAGAGTATATATATATATATGCGCTTTAAATCATAATAAAACTTGTATTATTATATTCTTATAAATATATCTTTTATGCTTTTTAGAGTTATTCTCCATTACTTTCATATATTTTTATATTAATTATTTTGTGATTATTACTGTTTGGTTATTATATGTTTTTTAAATACGTTATTAAGATTATTTTACAATTATCTTTTATTATTTTCGTATTATCTATTTAAATTTATAAGTAGGCAAAAACTGTGTAAAAACGATACAAAATATAATAATATTATTAGTAGTAGTATTTTATTATTATATCATTATTTAATTTTATTCTTATCTTGTCTTACTACAACCAAACACCTCCTAATTTCTCAAACTAGAATTGTTCAAGAATATTTTTGTTCTCACACATTTTGTTCCTAATATAAGAACATCAAGTTTTCATTTCAAACAGGCCCATAAAGAGTCCAATATATGTCAACATAAGATTGCCCCTCCATAGGGATTGTCCAATTTGGGTTGACCAAACTATAACATTATGATTCATGAGATATATTATTCGTTTTGAGCTTTTGACATATTAAAATTTGAGTATTTAGAATAGTGTCAAAGTTCTATTTTAAATATTTGGTAAACACTTTTTGGAAACAATGTTAAGAGGCTAAAAGGTCAGATTCAATAGGTCACTCCCATTTAAAGTTTAGAAATTAGTCATTTATTCCTAATATATTATTTTATTTTTCATCTATTTTATTTTTAAATGCCATACATCTCTATTTTCTTCTTATCATCATAAACATTATTTTTTATTTCTATCTTTGTTTTAAATTGGATAGTTTTCTTCATTTACCAAAAAAATTAAATAAACCAATATTATTAAACTAATAAATAAATTAGTTACTATGTAATACGTATAACATCATAAGAATGCAAGTTATGTTCTTATGTCTATATTATCTTATAGTTATTTTCAATCACTATATTTATCTAATATTTTTATTAAACTTATTAATCAAATCATTATTTTCTATTCATTAATCGTTATATATTTTAATTAATCATTTTAATAATCTGATTAAATTTGCTAAATAGAGTCTTAGCCCGCAGATATTTCCGAAATACATTTCAAAAAGTTAAATTTATTTTATATATTATTCAACATTTCTTTTTTATGTTTTGTCCATATCAGATTTGCAAGTGTCATTTAACATCCGGCCATCAGCCAATCAGCCGATCTTGGCATCCTTGCATGAGCCCACGAGTTGTTCTACCCACAAGTGTGGAGCATATTCTTGATATCTCAGAAACACCTAGTCAGCTCAAAGTAAGCAAATCAAATAAAGATGTTGAATCAACTGCATGAGGAGAAGATTAAGACAAATCTAAATTGCCTTTTTGTATCGTCAAATTGAATGGAACTATACGCAGAAGAAAATTTTAAACTCTCCTAATGCTCATATAATTAAAATAACTTAAAAAATTGATCAAATTGTAAGAACTACCATTATGAAGGATTAAAAGAATTTTTAAGATAATGGTTAAAAAATATAGAAGTAGGCTAAGTTTCAACCATACTAATCTTTCACGATGTTTCCCTCAAAAACAAATATTTTGCAGGACATGTAGATTTTATCCCTAGCACTCCGTTGATTTTCACCCTCATTTGCAAAGTAGTTTTCTGATCATATATATATATATATATATAATTTTAAATATAAATTAAAAATGTAAGTTTATCTATATATATAAAGGAGATTCAAACCAAGGAAGGTTTTGCATGAGATCATGATACAGGTGACTCCTTTTCTTGTTAAATGACTCTATATTATTGAATCATGAACCAATTAAATCTCCTTTATTTATGTAGATAACCTTTAATTTTTAATTTTATATGTGAAATGAATTATCAAGATTAATTCGATTTATATTACCATCTCATATTCTGCAACCAGAGAAAAGAGTTTGAATTTCTGAAGTTAAATAATTATGATGTGATATTTTTTTAACAAAACAAATGTGCTTACATTTTTCTTCCGTGGAAACCAAAAAGAAAAAAAAACAACTAATGACGCTAGAGGACAAGTGCGGAAAAAAAGGGCAGGAGTTGCAGTACGAGCGACCCAAAATTGTATCCGAGAAACCAAATGGATAAAGATTAAAAAAACTTAGTGCGCTTTTTGAACCTATGAGACCCCACCATTCTCCGCTTCTTCCTCCTTATATATGTAGCTTCCTTGCCCCTCTCCCTCTGCAACTTCGAGTGCCTCTCCTTCTTCCATCAGCCTAAAAGATTGGATCTTGGTGTGCTTTCATATCTGACAGGAGTGTTCTTGAGCTGTAGCTCCTTAAAGATTGTAACTTTGTATTGATTCCTGAAGATATTTGTTTGCATTTCGCTGAAAAATTAGATTTTGCTGTAGGCGATATTGCTCTTGAGTTTCAAGGCATATCTGGAAAGGAAAAGAATTTTTTTTTTAATATTTGTTTCTGTTTTTGTTTGTAGATTTCCTTGTAAACATGGCGATCTCCTTGAGGAATAGTGTTGGGTTGGGTGTGTCCCGTAAAGATGGATTGGAGAGTAAGGAGAGAGGTGTTGGATCTTCGGAGGTTTTGACTTGGAAGAATGAGTTCAAAGGGAAGCAGGTTAACATCAAGGAACAGTGCGGTTCAGATGGGTGGAGTTCCAGAGCCGGTTCAAGCATCTCCATTGTTGTAATCACCTTCCTCTTTTTCATACCTTAAGAAGCTTGTTCTAATCCTCAATTTCTGTTTTTGTTTTCTTCTCTCCTAATTAAGAAAGTTTCCTCTTTTTTCCAATCTTATTTCTACATTTCTTGCGCTGATCCTGACCCATTATCTCTTTTTTCCAGTTAGATTGTCAATTTACTTTATTTCCTTCATCTTTAGTTTCTCTTTTCACTGTTTTTTCTTTCTTCTGTTTTTAGTCTTTGAGTGTGATTTGAAGGATCTTTTTCTTGTTCACTAAAAAGTTCATGGTTTTGTCGGTTTTTTCCCGCAAGACTAAAAGGGATGGACGACAGATGCAAAAGGACTAATTTTAAGAAGTATTTAAAAACGAAGAAACATCCTTATCTGTATAATTTGCATACCTTTTCTGTCTTCCCAAATCATAATATATCAGAGATCCACCATGATTAGTTCTACTGGATGGTTGTTTTTCTGAAATCATCATTTATCAGTGATCCACTAATTTACTCGCAGTCCCAGTCCTTTGTTTGTCTCCCTCGAGATTTTAAGTGGTGGGAGAAAGGCACGACACCAAACATGATCGAGGTAAAATCTGCAGATGATCTTGTTCATTCATTACTAAATGCTGGGGACAAACTCGTAGTAGTTGGCTTCTACTCCCCTGGTTGTGGGGGTTGCAAATTTCTGCATCCGAAGGTAAATGTTACTGTACGTGTTGAGCTCTAGTTGCAATAGTTTACAATGTGGTAAAACTAAGATGCATTGATATATGTTAAAGATGTAATCTTTCTACGCTCTGTAGATATGCCAGATAGCAGAGGGGAACACAAATGTATTATTTCTGAAAGTTAACTATGACGAGTACAAAGCAATGTGCAACAGTCTTCACGTTCATGTGCTGCCATTCTTCCAATTCTACAGAGGAGCCCAAGGTCATGTGTGTAGCTTCAGCTGCACCAATGCAACTGTAAGATAGAACAGAATCCGGTTCATGGAGTTAACTGTTCATCTGTACTACTAAATCTATTCCAGACATTTATGGCTGATATGTTGAATTGTTATGTCAATTATATTGCAGATCAAAAAGTTCAGAGATGCTCTGGCGAAGCATGGAACAGACAGGTGCAGTCTTGGACCTCCGAAAGGATTGGAAGAATCAGAGCTGCTAAGTTTGGCTTTGAACAAGGAGGTGAATCTGACTTATCCACTGGCATCTTCCAGCTCTGGAGAATTAGCTCTTCCAAGCAAGATGTCAAGCATCTCCAGCTCTCTGACTGGAAACATATCTCCCTTTGCAATATGAAACTAGCAAACATTTCATGTTGTTGTTAATTGAAATATGTAGAGAGAGAAACAGGAGGATTAGCAACTTTTTTGTTTTGCTAATTCATGCTCCTGTTTAAGTAACTCTTATTAGGGCTTACAAAGTAATTTACAGGTCCTCATGTCCGTTTTTTTTCTCAAATGCAATTATCTGCCGTCAAATGAAGTGATTAAAGTTCGACAGGCTTTTGCAAAATTTGATAGTTCTGATGATGGTTGATTCCATTTAGATGTTGTCACCAATGACGAAAGCTGCAACAAATCCAGGTGAAAAGTTTCACACCATTAACGAGAGTATTGGAATATACCAGCAAAAAAGATAAAAAGAAAACATTTTTTTCTATTATAAAAGGACAACCGTTAATATGGTCGGTCCACACAGCATGGAACTCGCTTTCTTTTTTTTTTCTTTCTTTTTATTGTGGTGAACTGTCATTTTCTCTTTTTTCTTCTTCTTGTTTTGTTTCTTTTGTTCACAGTTTTAGTCAGGCCAACTTTTATTGCAAACGCAATCTGATAAAAAATTACCAAGAAAAAAACAATCTGATCAGAAAAAAACAATCTAAAAATCGGTTGGGATGCGGTAAATTTCGATCGAAAAAACAAACGAACAAGTAGAGAGGGCTCAGGGCAACCCTGCTTTTTCATTAAAAAATTATCCAAAAAAATAATTAAAAAATAAATGACTATATAAAGTTTATTTATAAAAATCGAATCTAAAATATCATAATAATTTATGAATTAAAAGGTGGAGGGGCGTTTCTCTAGAAGTAATTTTCACATTACTGATAATGTTGTATTAAATTACTTTGACCCACCACATTATCTTGTTCACTTTATTTTAATTTTACAGACAATTTATATTGCAGGCAATGCAGATTGCTTGTGAAGTGGCAATCTAGATTGCCCATGAGAGAAGACGCAATCCAGATTGTCACTTCACAAACAATCTGTTATAATTTTTTTTCATATTTGACCTTTAAAATTTTGTTAAATAAATAATAAAAATAACCAAATAAATAATTATATAATATTTTATTAATTAGTATAATTATTATTATCACTATAGTAATATTTTTTATTATTAATAAATTATTGTTATTATTTCTATTAATTTTAATATCAACATTATTAATTAATTATATTTTTTGTATATTATAAATAATAAGAAATTAATTATTAATTATCTTAATATAATAATATTTTAGAATAATTAATTTATTATTATTTTTAGATAATTTTATACTGCTTATTTTATTTATTTATTTGTTTGATGTATATGTTTGTAATTCAAGTTCACATAATTTAAATTAAATTTATAAACGTATGAGTATTTTGATAAAGTTTTCAATTATTTATTAATCTTTTTATATAATGAATAAAATAATAAAGATTGCTATGTACATTGCTTATATATACTAAACAAAGCAATGTACATTGCTGATAATTTAATTAGTGACAATCTTTGTGAAGGACAATATAGATTGCTAGGTAATGTAGTAAACGCAACCTTAGTTTTTTGTCGACGAAAAAATGTGGATAGGCATACATATTCTTTTTGAAAAAAATAAAAAATCAGCTAATTATTCCGGAGGATCTACCTACATGTGATCGGGAATTCTAACCACCAATTTCTATTTTTAGCATGAATCCTTGAAGCTAGCTTGCAGCATTAAATGCTGTTTTTTTTAAATTTTGTGTTTCTTATTTGTCATTACTCAAATTTTAATTTTAAATAATAAATTTTAATTTTATTCTAACTCAATAATATAATATAAAATAATTGATTATTTAATTATATTTTTAACTGATATTTTTTTATTAATTTCATAAATTATTTTGTTATGTTATTCACAGTTTAAATTTATTTTGTAAGAAAATATTATATTAATTTATAATATAATATATTTATTATTATAATATTTAGTTTTAAAAAATAATTTCCTTTTTATGCTAACTTAATGATATTATTACTTTTTATGATAATATTTTTTTAATTTAAATGCGAGATTAAAATAAGTTTCATAAATTATTTAATTACATTATTCATGGGAATAATTTTATATTATTTAAATTTATTTGTAAGAAACTAAGTTATACTTATATTTAATTTATAATAGAAATTATTTATTTGAATAACTATGAATTATTTAAATGATTTTTTATGAAAATATCATTATTAAAATATTATTTTTTAGATTAACTTTATATTATTAATTCATAACTATTTTTAATAATTTTAAATGATATATTTATAAAAAATATTTTTGTGAAAAATACTAATTTGTGAGATTAATTTTATATTACTTATTATAATTTTTAAATTCAACAAAGTTTTATTTTTATTAAAATATATTTTATATTTTCAATTCTCATTGTTTATCTAAACATCATTACAACTTATATCCAACCATAATTATAATTAATCTATCAAACCAATCTATTCATTAGAATTCAAAGAACCCCCAATTCTAATTGCCAAATACTATCTTAAACTTCGTTATCATTAGTTCCTATTAATTCCATCAAACAAAACCAGCACAAATCTCAAGTCCATGACCCTAATTTGAGAAATTTTAGTTCCTGCCTCCCCTATGAACTATATGAACCAATTTTTTTTTTACTTTTTTTCATGGCGTTGTTTTTTTTCTCTCTTCTCCCTATCTCTTTACCTCTATTTAATTAGATTAACTTATAATTTTATTTATTAATTATTATATCTATTTAATATTATAACTAATTAAATATTATTTTTAAATTAATTTTAGCAATATAGTTTTACTATTTGTTATTGTTTTCCATAAATTATTTTACTTACTTAACTTGTCACTATTTTTTATTTTTTTGCTTAAATTATTATTTAAATTTAACAAACTATTATACATAAGATATAATTTATATTAAACTATTAGTTCTTGCCTTCCATAAATTTATTGTATTATATTATCTTAAATATATTATATAAAAGTAATTCATTATTATAAATTTGTAATTTGATTAAACTTACTATCTTCATTAAGAAAAAAACTAATTTATCTTCTTGGTTTTCATATTTTGTCCAAACACCTATTAGAACTAATCTATCAAATCAAATTTCTAATTTCCATTTTTTTAATTCATTCAAACACCTATAGAAACCAATGTATCAAGTCGATAAGTTTTTTGGGGATCCAAACGACCCCAAAGCAATATAAAAATTAAGGACCCAAGATATAATATTAAAAAAATAAAAGAAATACAATGTCGTTTCACGTTTACATGAAGTTTTACTAAAAGTAGAAATAATTTTAATTCATTCGACAAAAAATCATTATTGAGTATTTTTATTTAAATTGTTGTTAATAAATTTAATGAACTATTCAAATGCAATCAAAGTTAAGTCTCAATTTGTTTTGATGAAAATAAATTCATAATCAAAATAAATTCTTAGGAAGAAAAAAAATAATCTTGGAAATGGAAAGAAAAAAAAATGTGATAGGAAAATGATTTTCTATTTCAAAAGATGTAATTTACTTTTTAAAAAGTTAAATTACTTTTATGGTCAACAAAAAGTATTATATGGTTAACCTTTTTTTGTAAAATACTTTTTAACAAATGAAGTCTAAATACTTTTTTTACTATTACTTATTTTCCTTCACCAAAAGAAGCCCTCTCGTAAAACTCCACAACTAACTTTCGCACCAATACCATCAAATGTTAATTCCACTTCACACAATCGACTGATCTGAAACCCCCTTTCAATTATTCTTTTTCTCAAAACCCTTAACAAATCTCACACACCTCATGCTCCCATCTAATCGCAAAAGGGAGGCATGCCGTCTTCGTGGAGCAACATAATTTAAATTACGTCGAAGGTATGCTACATTTGGAACCCACTGTAGGAGCACGAGGAGGAGCTCGCTGAGCTATGCAAACATTTCAATGTCTTCATTAGCGTATTGTGATCCCAACTAGCTTGGGCTTTTAGAGTTGGTAAGCCTTTGTCGCGTGGTATCTCTCTATTGCCTCCTTCAACAATTCCTTCATTGAAACGTGTAATTTGAACATAATGTTCTTGCACATTTCCCTTCTCTTTCAATTCAATTTCTTATCAATTGTGATATACTATAATTCTTTTATGAGTATAAATACGGCAATTTTCTAACAAAGGGAATACACATAGGTTTCAAACACAATTTTTCTACCATTTCAAATCAATCCAACAAGCACTCATCCAATATTTATATGGACTGTGCTAGATGACATCTTCAAATTTTCTCTAAGTTTGTAGCTTGTTCTTAACAAATAAATCATGCACCATGATCTCCCGACCAAAAACATCTCATGCATATACTCACTCGTATTCTCCTTCGCTTAAGGAGGTCGCCTTCACTAACATAAAATTTATGGCACAAGAGAACACCGACTTCCCTCATGTGCTCTCCATTTGAATCCACTACTTCTTTGAATCATCAAATGCGTATAGATAAATGTGTCCTAACAAAAGTCATATCAAATGAACACAAGTTTATCATCAATCTCTACAAATTGTAGTAATTATAACCACATCTATCGATTCTTGTGAGCATCTTCTAAATCATAGTTAAACTTTAATACGAAAGGCTATAAATTCCTAGTATTCCTTCATCATCCAAGTGGTAGATCCGATCCTTAAAGAGAAAAGACATAGAATATAATGTTGGTGTGAAGATGCTTTCTTGGTGATTGATGCATAAAGATTTTCATTCCTTTTTTTTGCTAGTACCCAACAATAAAAATAAGTAGAGTTTGTCGCATAAACTGTTCTCAAGTCGATAACCATGCAATTGAAAGAAGTTGGTTGAGACTAGAAATTGAACATGTACTTGGAGCAAAAGAATGATTCTTATTTGGTGTCAAAGAATGGAAGACAAAGAGACTAATACGTGTGCTCTTTTCAGCCAAAAATAGAACCAAGACAAAAAAAATAAAAAAAACAAACAAAATAAAAAAAGGCAAGACAAAATATGATTAGTAATAATATAATAAGGAAAAAAAAGAATAGGATTTGAAATATTTTGTTAGTAAAAAATAATTCAAGACCAAATAGGATTATTAATAATATTTTGGAGAATTTGTTCCAAAAAATCTAATTACATGATTTGCATGTACTTGTAGCAAAAGAATGATTTTTATTTGGCATGTGTCAAAGGATGGAGGAAGAAGAGATTAATACCCGTTATGCGTTTTTCAACCAGTAATAGCCAACTATTGCTAGATAATGGGATGGAAGAAGAAGAAATTAATAATAATTTTTCTTTTCGACCAATAATAACCAACTACTGTTAGAACATGATGTCGACTACCTTAGATATAATCAGTGTTTCAACGATGAAGTGTTCATTGCATGTATAGTTTGTCAGGACACACCTCTTATTGTCATCCAAGAACGGAAACAAGCATGAATTCCCATATAACAATGTCACTATAGACCTCTAGTGCTTGAACACTTGTGATGACTAGATGCAATCACCAAGAGGTAGACAGACTATGATCAACTCCAAAATGTCTTGTGATGTTTTCGCCCAATCACTTGTTGTTTTGATTATCCAAGAGAATCTATTGGATAACACTAAGAATTTTTGCAATTTAATACATTCATATACATATATATAGGAGAATTATCTTGATTAATTTTTATTGATATAGTTGTATACCTTATTTTTGTTAACTATGACTTCTTCGTCCATTTACATGAAGGTTCAATATTAATTTCAAGACAATACATATGATGAAGCATATCTTTAGAGGAAGGGAGAACTTGATCAACACTTTTAGATGATATGATCGATGCAACTGAAAATCGTATATTTTCCTCTACAACCAAGACCAAAACAAAAAAAAAGAATAAAAAACAAAAACAAACAAAACAAAAAAGACCAAGAGATTATTAATAATATAATAAGGAAAAAAAATAAGATTTGGAAAAAATTTTAGTAAAAAATATTCCATGACCAAATAGCATTATTAATAATTTTTTGAAGAATCTGTTTCAAAAAAATCTAATTGCATGATTTGCTTGGTTTTTTTTACTACATGACCATCATATATATATATAAAGCCAACTTTTAAGATATTTTATACAAATATTAATTACAAATTTTGAAGATGATTCTCAAAGTATAATAGTATGTATAACTTATTATTATTATTCTTTTAATTCTTATATAAAAAAACTAAATTACTTGATTTATCTTTTCTCTTTTTTTATATCTCATATGGTCTCTTATAGCATTGAAAAAGTAATAATTACTGAATTTGATGATAAGTGCTAGTTCTTAATTATGATAAGTTCTCAGCTAATGTATGAGATATTAAATCTCTGAAGTAGGATGACAATATCAAAATTCTAAAACAATGAATATGCGAGTTAATTCCATATTTACTACATATTTTTTGTTTTATTTAATTGTAAAAATACTAAATAACTTATCTTTATTCAAAATATAAATATTCATTTGACATTTTTATCGTTAACTTTTTTTTATAAAAATATTATCACTTAAGTAAATTATTTTATTTTTATATATATCTCGGCCCCCCTTAATATTTATTTCTGGTTCCGTCCCTGATAATACAGTAAGAAAAAATAGGATTAGTAATAATTTTCCAATAAAAAAAATCCATGACCAAATAGGATTAGTAATAATTTTTTGGAGAATCTATTACAAAAAATCTAATTGTTTCTTTCTCCTACATAACCATAGTTCATGGACATGCAACAACCATTGCTAGATGTACTCATAAAATTATCACCTTTTGTGATGATGATCTTTATATATATAAGGAATGATAATCAGTTATTGTATAACTAAATATAATCACATAAGTATATGTTATGTAATTATAATTTTTATATCTAGTAACAAATATATATTTTCCAAAAAAATATTTCTCAAAGAAAATGTGAGGACATGTGAGGTTGGACTATATATATAAAAAAGTTGTTTTTCATGACGTCGACGACCCTGAAGGGCAAAGCACAATCTTCCACCTCATTTCTCACAACTCATTCTATGAGTTCAATCTCGTAGAAGGGTCATTCCAAGAGCCCGCATAGGTGCTCGAGCTATGCAGTGGATCATTGCCGTGGGTCATGCGACCGGACTTGAAACATATCAAGAATAACATATGCTGACACACCCTTTTCTCACATGCATCTTGTCGCACTGAATTGTCGACCGTGGATGTCTATGAAGCATAACTACTTCAAATCTCTTATTCTCTTCATGTATCAGTAGCCCCCACCCCAACTTTTTTGTGTCACATTAATCTTATTTGAATATTAGTTTAATTTAAGAATTAATAATATATTGACCCTTGTTAAATATATAAAAATATTGTCACAAAACTTCCATTTAATTATGATGATTATTGGCAAGTTACAAGTGTCCATACAATTAATAAATATGATATGTATGATCCATGAAGTAGATGCAAATTAAAAGTTTTTGAACACTTGGGTTTTGACTTTCTACTTATTTAACATGACTAAAATAAAATGTATACTTTACACATTTTAATTAGTTTTAGTTATTAATTAATATTTTTTTATTAGTTTTATTTATTGATTAAATTATAATACTTTAGTTATTAAAAATTTATTGTATTTATATAATTTATTATGATAATATTATTTGAAAATTGTAATTAAAGATATAGTTTGAACATTTTGATTGTCTAGTTTATTTTTAGTTCTAATTATATATCCCAATTTTTATGTTTAAGATTGGTAAAATTAAGAAAAAAAACTTTATTAATTATTTTGTATATGAAATTATCACTAAATTTAACTCTTTAGATTTTACCACTATATATAGACATCACATAATAAAAGTAAAGTAGCCTCATGATCAATTCTTTTTTACTTGTTTATGAAAAACAATGTTGAAAATTCCTTATAAGTAATTTTCTCTATATCAAACATGGATGTGCTTTTATTAATGTTAAATGACATAAATATTAGGTCATTCAAAATATTTTGTTATAACTATGTTATTGAAAACAAAATTATACTTTGGCTCTCCCTAATTTATTACTCTACTTCGGTCCCTAGTATCCTTGAGTACTTAGATATTCTTTACAATATACATATATATATATATATATATATATATATATATGTACATATATATATGTCAAACTCTTTTATATGAAAAAATAATCTATAAAAGTTTGAAAAATATGTACAATTGGTTCAAATTATGGAAAATATTATTATGGTGTTCTTTAATTGTTTTTCAATGTTTTTTAATATAAAACATTTTATTTTTTTATACATAAATGTTTTCTTATAATATATACCGCCATACTCATAATCTCGATTTTAGAGAACTATCGTATATGTACCATTGATTTTAGAAAGAAAAATGATTCATCCTCCTAACTCAATCCTCCTAATGCTAACATATTTAAAATGTCCTAAAAAAGTTGATATAATTATTTTGTGTGCCATTATGAGAGACGAGGATTTAGGTTGATTAATTAGGAGGATATTATACCACTATTTTAGAAAACTAACTTGTTATGTAAATTATTTACTTATTTCACTTGTTTCTTCACGAGCAACATGAAAGATGTAGTCACATATGAATGTAAAATATTGTGTATTGTACATAGAAATGTTTTTTTTGAATTTTTTCGCATTAATAATGAGATCGCAAGGATGCAAGTTGTTGCCTCCCTTTTTTTCCTTGAAGTTATTAGACATCATTCTTTAAGTTAGATAAGAAAGTATACATTGTACATTTAAGATATGTGATTACAACATTGTTTTTTTCTTGTAACTGTTACCAGGTTGATTTAAATCAGGTCATCTCAATGGATTCAGATTTTGCCTCTTCAACTAAAGATTCGTAAGTTCATAAATTAAGTAGAGTAATAGGCTTAGAATTGTTGAAAGAAAGTCCCAGGCAATATCTTGTTGTTACCTTAAGGTGTGTGTGGACTGAGGGGAAAGGAGAGTAATGAAGGGGAAAGTAAAACTTACCCTTGTTTGGATAAAAAATATTTTGGAGGGGAAGTTAAAAATTAACCTCCTTTCCCCTCCTACTAACTAAAAATTATCACCCCATAATTTGGGTTGAATTTTACCCTCCATTCCCTTCTCTCTCATTGCCTTCTCCTCCCCTCCCTTTCCTTCTCCTTCTCCATCCAAACATACTAGGGAACATTGTGCCTTTAGCATAGATTTATCAACTAGGTAGGTTATGTAAAGGTCCATATATTATATTTTAGATGGAATTCTTTCTCATTATAAATTAATCAACATAAGTTGAATCTTCGGGACAAAGAAATGTAGACACGAGAGTTTATAATTATTAATTCAAGTTGCAGACAATTTTCCTTTATTTATCAAAGCTATTTTAAAGGTTAAAATTTTGGCCTCACTGTTTATTATAGTTCCTGTAGCAATTATATAACTGTGTTTTTTAATAAATACCCAAAAGACCTGCCATCTAAAGAAAGAAAAGAAAAAGAATCACATATTCCTATATGATGACAATCTATGTGATAGTTTTGGCTTAAGAATTAAGATGCTTTTTAATGTTCTTAAAATAGTTCTGTATGCTTTAGTTATTAGTCTAAAATGTATAGTGTTTACTTTCTTAATGATATCTATGATGTTTCCATGGTTTAATCATTTTCATTTTTCATTTTTAGTTGTACATTCAAGTTATATTGAAGGGCACGCCCAACTTTAAGTTTTGATAATCAGTCAAAAAGTTATTGAGATTTTTTATTTGGGTCAAATGGAGGAGCGGAGCCCCGTATTGCATTAATTATCTAAGCTGCGCTACAACAGAAGAAGAAGGTGTTGAATCTAGGATCCCGAGAGTGTTTTGATGATCACAAATTTGTAAGAGAACTTAGTTTGAACTGATGAACTTGTTGAGCTGATTTCTGTAACAGGATATGTCAAGTTCAGTAGTTGATAGGTCGACCAAAGCTAAAGGAATGGACGACCTGTGCACACGGAAGATATATCAGAAGAACTACATGTGTGCAGT
>LTAE01000383.1:65446-77137 GCA_001647135.1 Pontederia paniculata | reverse complement strand
TAAATGTAGAAAATTGAAACAAGCTAAGATGACTAAAAGGTCCAATGGATAAAATGCAGAAGATAAACAAATAATGAGTCTACATGTCTCTCAACAACAAGGAGTGTGACATCCTGGCTCATAGTCATACAACTCAATAAATCGAAAAGAGAGAGACCTAATGATAAATGAGACTCAAAGGCTCATCCATGTGCAGATAGTATCCACCATGAGCATCAGCTGTCGCGCACACCACCAGCATTAGTAATCTACCACAGCCTAGTTACCTGTGGGATTCAACACAAGAGAAACGATATCTCATGAGCATAAAACATTCAGTATGTAAGACAACAAGTACATAAAAAATTAAATAGATATCAACATGAAGATGAATATTAAGATGACATTTAATCAGGCATTTCATATTATAACAATAACCACAATGATAGGCAACGAAATCTAAGTCTGCTGCAACGTAAAGTCATACTTCTTGGGACAGCATCAGAAGTTCATACCTACCATCTATCCTGGAACAATAACATTAGGGGAGTAATAATATCCTGGAACAACATCAGGATTGTATCTCATGTCCTAGAACAACATCAGAACATAGATAAAGTAAACCATATCCTGGAACAACATCAAGATTTATACATTTGCCCTGGAACAACATCATGACATAAACAAGATACAAAATCCCTGTATTAGTGTAAGTACTTTAACATGAATCACTTTAGCAATCTTAGATCTTATACCATTAATGTGTTCAGATGACTTTGGGGTAATTTAATTGAATGCTAATGAGACTTCCAAGTACGCCGACTGTTAGTGGTGGTGCACTAACCATGACCAATGGCCTAAAAGAGGAGGATGCACGTGAATCCTCTTCGTTGATTAGTGAGAGCTAGCTGAACAACAAGAACCAGGTAGTAGCCACACTACCGGCCATATATAATTAACATTGCGGCTCCAAATAATGGTCGACGTCCTACTTGTGTTATTAATCTTGCACTCTTATCTCAATAGGGTCCTTATATTTTTCTATCAGCAAATTTATAAAGAGTCTTCATGCAAAGTGCTCGAAAAGCTATGGTACGCCGCGCATTCTGTATGTGCTGCCTAGTTGCATCGCTCATCGTCTGTGCCGGTATGATATGCTAGAAGCTACTGCCAATGGCAGCAGCCCCTACCATTACGGAGGTGCGTCGGCGCCTACCTGGCGTATGGTGCGCCAGCATCGCTCGCCTTCATGCAGGTGCGCCAAGTGCAGGTGCTGCTGCCATTGCGCCAAGCGCCAAGTGTAGGCGCTGCTGCCAAGTGCACAGGTGCACAGGTGTTGCAGGTGTACAGGTGCACAAGTGCAAGGGCAGCAGCACCTGCCCTCTTGCAGGTGCACAGGTGTTGTTGCCACCTGCACCTGCATGGCAGCAATTCCTGCCCCATGCAGGTGCGGAAGCACCTGCAGGGCTAGTGCTGCTGCCACCTGCCCCATGCAGGTGCGGCAGCACCTGCCTAGTGTGCCTGATGCATGGTGCACCAGGTGCTTACTTTCTCAAATTAATATAAATAAAAAAATAGTAATAATAATATAATCGTGAAATACTATTTAATTGATTACAAATTTAATAGATTAAGAATTACTGGATCCCGTTCAAATATAAAATATTTCATGAATAGATTTAAAGATTTAAATGCAAGGTTTCATATAAATTTCATATATAAGATTTTAATCTCAATTAAATTTTCGTGAAGATCGATCTAATAAATTATGGAAGAGAATTCATTGTTGCTTTAATAAATATTAATTCTTTAAAGTTTGTGGACCTTCATTCGTATATAAATAAATTTTATATTGAGGAAATTTCGTCTAAAATATATATATTTAATAAATTATTTTATGTACAAGGAATCCGCCGAAAAATATACCTTCGGGTTTGTCGAAATTTGTCCTAAGCTTTCGGAGGCGTCCTCTCCGACGTCTCTCTTGTTGAAATGGATGATCTTCCTCTCCTAGGCCGAACAAAACATGCGAGATGAGAGAAAGATCGAAGAACAAGTATGAACATGAGAGAGAAGAGGAGGAGTCTGTCTTACCTAGGGCCGGCCACAGAAAATTCTGAATAATAAAAAAAAATATGTGGCTCAAACCCCTAGGTTATATTTATAGTGCATTTCCTCCTTATTGGATCTGGGTTGCGGGTTAACGGAATCAGGTGTTACATAATAAACCCCTTAAAAAAAAATTTGTTCTCGAATTCAGGAATATGATAGAGGCTTACCAAAAAGATGCGGAAACTCCTTGCGCATCTCTGATTCCAGCTCCCAAGTGGTCTATCGTGGTGGTGGCCCCACACCACCTTTACTAGTGAAATGTCCTTGTTATTCTGACGATGTATCCGACGCTCCAGGATGTCCACCAGTTGTTCTTCATATGTCAAATCTTCCTTGAGGTTTGGTTCTTCAATCTTGATCACATTGGCATGGTCGTGAAGATATTTTCGGAGCATAGACACGTGAAAGACATTATGTACCCGGCCATATGTCAGTGGAAGTGCTCGTCTACATGCTCCTTCGCCTACCAGTTCGAGTATTTCGAAGGGACCCACATACCTGGGACTCAGTTTTCCCCGCTTACTAAATCTCATGACGCCTTTTGTGGAAGAAACTTTTAGCATTACCTTATCTCCAACTTGAAATATCTACTTGCACCTCCCTCTGTCTGCATAAGTCTTCTGCCGACTTTGTGCTGCCTTCATTTGTTCTTTGATTAGATCCACTTTGTCAGCATACTGATGGACAATCTCTGGGCCCAACAATTTCCGTTCGCCAACTTCACTCCAACAGATCGGTGAATGGTAGGGTCTCCTGTACAGCGCCTCAAACGGAGCCATGCCAATACTGGAGTGATAATTGTTATTATATGCGAACTCAATAAGGGGCAAATGACTATCCAAGCTGCCACGCCATTCTAGTGCACACGCCCGAAGCATATCCTTCAAAGTCTGGATGGTCCTCTCTGACTGTCGTCGGTCTGTGGGTGAAAAATAGTGTTGTAGTTCAACCTCGTACCAAATGCACTCTGAAAGCTCCTCCAAAATTGAGCTATAAACCGAGGGTCTCGATCAGATACTATGGAGATAGGAACTCCAAGTAGTCCAATAATCTCCCTGGTGTACAACTCTAGGAGATTCTCCTCTGACTGCTTCCACTTTATCGAGAGGAAGTGGGCTGATTTTGTCAAACGATCGACTATCACCCAAATCGTGTGGTGACCCTTCTTAGTGTGGGGGAGGCTGGTCACGAAATCCATAGCTATATTTTTTCATTTCCATTCTGGAATTGGCAAAGACTTCAGCTGCCCATACGGCTTCTGGTGTTCGATCTTCACTTGTTGGCAGACTATGCATCTGGAAACATACTCTGTGACTTCTCGCTTCATGTTGTTCCACCAAAAGCTGCGTTGTAGGTTTTTATACATTTTAGTGCTCCTAAGGTGGATCGCGAACTCAGGCTTGTGGCATACTTTTAGTATCTCATTTCGTAATGCTTCATTCTTAGGGACACAGAGACGATCTCCATATCGGATCCAGCCATCTGCTAATACCACAAAGTCTGTCGGCTCCTACTAGCATCTCTTAAACATGTGCTCGCTCTCAGTATCCTCAGTCTGCGCCTGGATGATCCTGGTCATCAGATCTAGCTGCATCCGGTGCGTCATCAACACAGAGTCGCTCTCTTGTAACTTTGGTCCCCACTGAATAATGCTCTCCAGCTGGTTCCACCTGTGCACACGCAAACAAGAAAGAGATACCTCTCATTTCCTGCTCAATGCATCAGCAATTATGTTAGCTTTGCCCGGATGGTAGCTAATGGCGAACTCGTAGTCCTTTAGGAACTTGATCCATCTTTGCTGCCGCATGTTGAAATCACGCTGAGAGAAAATATATTTGAGGCTCTTATGATTAGTGAAAACCTCGAAGGTCTCGCCATAGAGATAGTGTCTCCAAATCTTCAAAGCGAAGACCACCGTCACCAGCTCTAAGTCGTGAGTTGGGTAGTTCGCTTCATGCTTCTTCAATTGCCTCGAAGCATACGCCACTACCTTCCCACGCTGCATCAATACACATCCGAGTTCGGTCCTGCATGCATCACTGTAAATTATATACCCACCACTTTTTGAAGGAATGGTGAATATGGGTGCCATTGTCAGCCGCTGCTTCAATTATTGGAAGCTCTGTTCACACTTCTCCAACCATATGAATTTGACTCCCTTCTTTGTTAAGTTCGTCAAAGGGGATGTGATCTTTGAGAAGTCCTCGATGAATCGTCTATAGTAGCCGGCCATGCCCAGAAAGCTACGAATTTCAGTAACGTTCTGCGGCTGCTTCCAATTTGCCACTGTCTCCACCTTGGCAGGATCCACCGTGATGCCCTTCTTTGATACAATGTGGCTGAGGAACATGATCTCCTCCATCCAAAAATCAACTTAGAGAAATTTGCATATAATTTGTGATGCCGCAAAGTCTCTAATACTATCCGGAGGTGCTCTCGGTGCTCCTCTGGGCTCGATGAATGTCATCGACGAAGACTGTGACAAACTGATCTAGCTGCGACTTGAATATTCGATTCATCATGTCCATGAAGGTTGCTGGTGTGTTCGTCAATCCGAACGGCATCACCAAGAATTTGTAATGCCCATAACAAGATCTGAAGGCAGTCTTTGGCACGTCACTTTCAACAATCCTGAGCTGGTGATACCCACTCCACAGATCGATCTTTGAGAAGACGGTCGCCTTAGACAGCTGGTCAAACAGGTCATCGATCCGCAGCATTGGATATTTATTCTTCACTGTGACCTTGTTGAGCATCTTGTAATCGATGCACAACCTCATGGAGCTATCCTTCTTCTTCATTAATAATACTGGTGGGCCCCATGGTGATACGCTGGGTCTGATAAACCCCTTGTCTAAAAACTCCTGGATTTGCTTCTTTAGCTCTTGCATTTCTGCTGAGGCCATCCGGTACGGTGCTTTGGAGATTGGACCGGTATCAGGAACTAGCATGATCTGAAATTCGACATCCCTCTTTGGTGGTAATCCGGAGATGTCATCCAGAAATACATATGGAAAGTCCTGGACCACATAGATCTGCTAAAGGTCTTTGGTTGGAGCTTCAGTGCTAACCACGCTGGCCAAATATCCTCTACAACTCTTTCGTAGCAACTTGTGAGCTTGCATGGCCGACACTATCACTTTGCTATCATCTAAGCGAATACCCCTTATCGTGACAGGTGCGCCTCCTTGGCCGCCCGATGATGACCTTCTTTTGCTTGCAAAGCACTGCTCATCGTGGTACGACAACCAATCCATGCCTGGTATGACATCATACCCAGTCATGGGTATGACAATTAAATCTATAGAAAGATCTCTTCCCTCCACTGAGATGGGTACATCAGGGATGTACTTAGTGGCCCGAAGAGTGCCCATCGGATTGTGTACATCCAGGATGCCCCTCAGATCATGTAAGGGCATATTTAGTATAAGAGCATAATCATTAGAGATGAAAGGGTGGGTAGCACCAGAGTCAAATAATATAGTAGCAGGTAGACCAACGATGGGTAGAGTACCTCTGATGACATCATTGTCATTCGGAGTTGCTTCGGCTTCTAGATTGTAGACACGCCCCTGAGTGGGGGCATTGGTCCCTCTTGGACCACGATTGTTTTGGGCCTCATTTCTCTTGTCTGCACAATTCCTGACAAAATGGCTAAATTTTCCACAGTGGATTCACGCTCCGGTCCTCCTCTTGCACTCTCCCGTGTGGCATCGCCTACAGAGGTTGAAAAAATCCCCACCCTGAGGTGAGTACTGAGGCTACTAGTCCCGTGGTGGCTGTTGTTGGTCCTGTCATGTTGGTACGTTACATTGATGGTAGGGCCTTACTCGATTGTTGTGTCTATTATCACGTCTATCATTGCGTCTAGGCTCCCACCTGTAAGTCATCTCTAAGTTGTTGTATTCATTAGTGTGTATACTTATGCACATAATGACATTCCCACTTGGGCTTCTTCTGAGCAAACCTATGTCCTGGGACTTGTTGGTTTGGGGCTCGCTGAGATGGAATTTGTTGCACTGGGGCCTGCTGGACTGGAGTCATCCTCATCCCTTCTCTCCGATTATCTGCCTCATCTTGCTCGAAAATATTGGCCATCTCCACTGCCTCCTTGAAGGTAATGCATTTTGAGCCAAAAGTCATTGTCCTTAGGTCGGAGCGCAATACATGGATGAAGCGTTTTGCTTTGTCCTTCTGGGTCTGTACCGAGGTATGATACTTCTGCAGCTGGATGAACTTGGTCTGGTACTGCGCCACAGTCATCTCACCCTGCCAAAGTTCTTGAAATTCACGTTCCTTCAGGGTGCGCTAGCTAGAATTCAGGAATATATTGTTCCTCATAGGCCTCCTTGAAGTCCGCCTAGTCTGCCTCATCTTCATCAGGAAACGTAATGAGCTTGGTGGTCTTCCACCAATCTTTGGTGTCCTTCACCAGGCGATGATTTGCATACATCACTTTCTTGTTGCCAGCACACTCCATCAATGCGAAAGTCTCCTCCATATAATCAAGCCATCGCTCAGCTTCATCGCATCATCCTTTCAATCATACACCAGAGGTTGGAACTTCAGAAACCTCTCAATGATGTCTTTCTTGTCAGAGACTTTCTCTTTCTGCTTTACCAATACTCGACTACTCTCAGCCTCCTGCTGGGCCTCACCCTGAGCACCCTGTAGCTAGGAAGCATGGGTAGCCATATGTTTGGAAACCATTTCCTGTTCCCACATAGAATAACAGTGCCATTAATTTAAACTAATACTAAAGGTTAAAGCCTTACTTTCTCCATACTCTGGCTGGTGCTATGACTGCTCGTGATGTTTGCACATGGATACTCTAACTACACTGGGGACGTCAAGAGAGTCCTGACTTTAGGCTCTGATACCTAACTGTAATGCCCCTATGACTTATGCTTTGACCCTTTGACTAGTCAATAAAAGTTGCGGAATAAATGTAGGAAATTGAAATAAGGCTAAGACGACTAAAAGGTCCAATGGATAAAATGCGGAAGATAAATAAATAATGAGTCCAATGTCTCTCAACAATATGAAGTGCAACATCCTGGCTAATAGCCATACTACTCAATAAACCGAAAAGAGAGAGACCTAATGATAAATGAGACTCAAAGGCCGATCCATGTGCACATAGTATCCACTACGAGCATCAGCTGTCGCGCACACCACCAGCATTAGGAATCCACCACAATCTCGTTACCTATGGGATTCAACATAGGAGAAACGATATCTCATGAGCATAAAACACTCAGTATGTAAGGCAACAAGTACATAAAATAATAAAATAGATATCAACATGAAGATAAATATTAAGATGGCATTTAATCAGGCTTTTCATGTTATAACAATATTCACAATGATAGGCAACAAAATCTAATCCTGCTGCAAGGTAAAGTCATACTTCCTGGGACAACATCAGGAGTTTATACCTACCATCTACCCTGAAATAACATTAGAGGTGTAATAATATCCTAGAACAACATCAGGATTGTATCTCATGTCTTGGAACAACATCAGAACATAGATAGAGTAAATCATATTTTGGAACAGCATCAAGATTATACCATTGCTCTGGAACAGAATCAAGACATAAACAAGATAGAAAACCCCTATATTATTTAATATGAATCACTTTAGCAATCTTAGATCTTATCTCATTAATGTGTTCATATGACTTTGGGGTAATTTAATTGAATGCTCATGAGTCTTTCAGGTACGCCGACTACCAGTGGTGGTGCACTAACCACAGCCAATACCCTAAAAGGGGAGGATGCACGTGAATTCTCTTCGTTGATCAGCGGGAGCTAGCTGAACAACAAGAACTAGGTAGTAGCCACACTACCCGCCCTATATAATTAACACTGCGATTCTAAATAATGGTCGGCGTCCTACTTGTGTTATTAATCTTGCACCCATATCTGGATAGGGTCCTTAGATTTTTCTATCAGTAAATCTATAAAGAGTCTTCATGCAAAGTGCTCGAAAAGCTCTAGTACGCCGCGCATCCTGTATGTGCTGCCTGTTGAAAATATGACTTGATGACTTGTGTCTTACTTATATTCTTTTGATGATGAAAACCTTATGAAAAATTTGGAAATATATATGCACACATTAGAATGGGGCAAGTGTGTGAAGATTTCAAAGTCAAATTACATGCAAAGAAGATCAACTTAATATTTTTCTATGTTTCCTTTAGATGTAGGTTGAGACATACATTGTTGTAGATGACTTTGTTAGCTTTCGATACATTCAAGAATTGTCTCATTTGGATATCGATACAAAAAGTTATCTACAAAATAGTGAAGGTCTATAAGTTTAAGGTAAAATTATATGCACTAAACTTTACATTAATATTTTACCTTGTTCTCGTCTGATTTAGATTGAGAAATTAATAGTTGAAATGTAGATAAATTTCTCAGATTTCCAAAGAATCAAGAATCATATCAATAGGATATCGGTGCAAAGAGTTATGATCGAAAGAGTGCAAGTCTGTCAAACTGACTCAAGAGTAAAGCGGTCGACCGGTACAGAGGAGCGGTCGAGCGCTGTAATGTAACGACCATATTTTGGCAGAACGATCGACCAATAACATAAAGCGATCGACGGTTGGCACGCATAAAAGTTCCAACAACTAGTTTTTTCATGTCAAATCCATTGGAAAAAGTGTGCAACGACCATATTAAAGAAATGAGACTATAAAAGAAGTCCAAAGGTGCAAAATGAAGGCAAGACTTCAAAGGAAACATAAGCATCAAAGGAAAATCAATTTTAGAAGTCTCTTGAGCTCATTTTGTTGAATCTTCTTTTTTTCTCTCTTCTCGACTTCATCAACAACTTGATCCGTATCTTAAGTTTGCATTTCTCTCTTACTTACTTTACTTATCATCTTGCATTCTCATATCATTATTGCACTTGTTCTTGATTAAGAACTTACAATTTGTGTTTTGCGATAAATCAATTTTGAGTTTCCGCGTTTTTATTATGAAATCGGTTTAAAGTTTTATTACATCAATTCAACCCCCCCTTTTGGTGCCAAGTGATCCTACACTGCCTAGTTGCACCGCTCATCGTCTGTGCCGGTATGATATGCTAGAAGCTACTGCCAATGGCAGTAGCCCCTGCCATTACGAAGGTGCGCTGGCACCTGCCTAGCGTATGGTGTGCCAGCATCGCTCGCCTAATGGTAGCACCGCCTGCCTTCATGCAGATGCAGGTGCGCCAGCACCTGCATGGTGCCAAGCGCCAAGTGCGGGTGCTGCTACCCCTGCCCTCTTGCAGGTGCGCAGGTGCGCAAGCACCTGAATGACAGGTGCTGCTACCACCTGCACCTGCATGGCAGCAATTCCTGCTCCCTGCAGCTGCACAGATGCGGCAACACCTACCTAGTGCGCCTGGTGCATGGTGCACCAGGTGCTTATTGTCGCAAATTAATATATATATATATATATAATAGTAATAATAATATAATCATGAAATACTATTTAATTGATTTCAAATTTAATAGATTAGGAATTTACTTGATCTCGTTCAAATATAAAATATTTCATGAAAGATTTAAAGATTTAAATGCAACGCTTCATATAAACTTCATATATAAGAATTTAATCTCAATTAAATTTTCATGAAGACCGATCTAATAAATTATGGAAGAGAATATCATTGCTGCTTTAATAAGTATTAATTCTTTAAAATTTGTTGACCTTCATTCGTATATAAATAATTTTTATATTACGAAGAGATTTCGTCAAAAATATACATATTTAATAAATTATTTTATGTACAAAAAATTCGTCAAAAAATATGCCTTCAAGTTTGTCGGAATTTGTCCTAAGCTTTTGTAGGCGTCCTATCTGACGTCTCTCTAGTTGAGATGGATGATCTTCCTCTCCTAGGTCGAACAAAACATGGGGTGAGAGAAAGATCGAAGAACAAGCATGAACAAGGAGGAAAAAAGAGGAGTTAATCTTATCTAGGGTCGGCCACAGAAAATTCTGAATAATAAAAAAAAATTTGTGGTTCAAACCCCTAAGCTATAATTATAATGTCTTTCCTCTTTATTGTATCCGGATTGCGGGTTAACGGATCCGGGTGTTACACTTACAACTGTGGGACATAACTGTATTGTTTTGTAACCAAAGTAATGATTACTTTCTAAGGACATTCATTAATTAACTACTTGTGATATTTTCTAAATTGTCGAGCTCTCATATCTCTGAATTCAGATTCGTTATTGTTAATGATTAAGAATGATCTACTTCTAATTCATATCTATTATTGCTTTGTGTACTTTTTTAATGTAGTTTTTCTTACTTTTTTTTGGGTCGATTATTTCTCTTACCTTTCCCAAGTGTTACATTCGATATGACGAATAAATTATACTTGTGGATTTCGAACTGAAATATCATCTTGATCACAGGTCCACATGATCCTAGCTCCATCTATCTATCCGTCTATGGGTAGCTATGAAGCATATTCCTTATCATAGAGGTAGATCTAGTAAGATATCGTGTATCTAGCTAGATAGATCTCAAAGTGTGTGTGAAAGATTAGGCGCAGTTATGTTCTCCATCTGCCAACCGTGAAGTGGGTCACTACATAGAAGACTATCGTAGGCAGACATAGTGGTAGATATTGGATAATGATCTAATTAAATATGCATAGAGATCTTTTCCTTTCTTTGAAGAAAATATGCACCTTCGTCCACTGATGCTTGTGCCTATAAGTAAGGGCTGGGGCGCTCTGTACTCTCACAAGTTGGTAGTCTTTCAAGTTGTTACTAGTAGAGAAGGATTACTGACAAGTGACATGGCTTCCAAGGCTTTGCTTGTGCTTGGCGTCCTCTTGGCAGCTGCTGTCCTCGTCTCCTCTGAGATGGTGAACCGGCAGCTTGACGAAACACGTAAGATAAAAAAATATATATATTATTTCCATAAGCTCTCTGATCCCAATTGCATATGCGATTAGATTAGATTAGTGGTTTGGGTCGTTGCTTCACTGGAGACGCTTGCAGCTTTCATTTAATTGCTTGCTTAAAAGTTTGAATTGACTACGCACATGAATACTTTTTTTGTTAATTACGTAATCAAGAATTAATTCATTCAATTCATCTGCATGGATATACACGTCTATCTTTATTTTCAATAGTTAATCTTTTTGTAATTTGCCATTATTAAGAATGCATGTAGCTTTTAGGCTTACGTACCAGTACCTACCTCGCCAATGTAAGATAAAGATAAATGATTGTGCCTAGCTCGCACGAGATATTTCTTGCTAAATTATCTTATGTAAATCAATCATTTCTTTCAACTTGTTTCAAAAACTATTTTAAATTGATTAATTATATTTAATAGGTTTCACATAGACGCATGCAATCCAAGTACATTAAATTGTCACGAGATGAGTTATACGATATTAAATTTTAGAATTAGTACTCAATGAAAAACATGCATGGCAGTTTTATGCTATTTTACTGCACATCAATAATTTTGATAAAGTGTAAAAATATGTGATAACATGCCTAACATACATACATAAATACATACATACATACATAAAATATATATATATATATATATATATATATATATATAT
>LTAE01000383.1:41340-63892 GCA_001647135.1 Pontederia paniculata | reverse complement strand
TTAAATTTGATGTGCTACCAACAATCCTAAAAGCTTAAGCCTATAGGAAGAGCAACATCTTTATATTTATATTCTTAACATTCCCCCTCACGTGTGGGCCGCCGACAACTTTGGTCCAGCCCAAAGCCCAACACGTGGACAACTAAGGGAGGAAATTAATTTTTAATACGAGCAACGTCGAGGTTCGAACTCGGAACCTCTTGCTCTGATACTATGTTAAATTTGATGTGCTACCAACAATCCTAAAAGCTTAAGCCGATAGGAAGAGCAACATCTTTATATTTATATTTTTAACTCCAACACGTGGACAACTGAGGGAGTAAATTAATTTTTAATATGAGCAACGATGATGTTTGAACTCAGGACCTCTGACTCTGATACCATGTTAAATTTGATGTGCTACCAACAATCCTAAAAACTTAAGCCTATAAAAAGAGCAACATCTTTATATTTATATTCTTAACATCATATAATTCAGAACAGTTGCCAATCATTATATATCTAATGACACAATTAACAGATATGAAACTTGATTGGTATGTGCATACAGTCTCTGTTTCATTTATATCTGTGCATGTAGTTGAATTCATGCATGGAGAAGAAAATGAAAAGGCCGGACAAGCAAATAAAATTTTAGCACGCGGATTGCAATCACAAAACGAAAACCTGTGATGATTATAGTCTCTACCTTAGACATGTGAGATAATTAAAGCATGCAAAAAAGATTTGAATTCATGTAATTGCTTGTGCTTAAGTTGGTCAATGTTTTGTCATAAGAAAAATAAAGCGTTGTTTATAAGTTTTGGAAGGCACCGAATATCTTTGTAAATGTACATATCTACGAACACATGGTTTCGGACATGACATGTGAGACGAAGACGAGCTCGTATACAAGCACTACAAGTAAATCAATATTTTTTTACGAATTTTTTTACGAAAAATAGGAAAAATTCATCAAAAATATGGTTTCTGACGAAATTTCTGACGAAGAAAAAATGTCAAGAAAAAGCTCGTTGGAAAAAATTTCTGACGGATTTTGAGTCCGTCAAAATTTCTGACAGGTTACATCGTCAAAATTTCTGACAGTCTCACAAACCGTTAGAAATTTTGAAGGTCTTTGAGCTCCTCATAAATTCTGCCAGAAAATAATTTCATTAGAATTTTTTTAAAAAATAATTTACAAAAAATGTTTTAATAATAATTAAAATATACTACATATTCTGTTTCAAATATTTACTTTACATATCATTATCCTCATCGAGATCTTCAAGAGGAGCTTGCCCTTTCATCATCAGTCTCCACATTTCATTCATTTCTTTTCTTTGCGTACGTCGGGCTTGTTCCATCTACACCTAAATTCACTCTTACATTTGTTGTACAATTTGCTTAAGTCGTTCATCAACACATCATTCTATCTCTTTATTTGAAGGGCCCAAGACAGATCTGCGTATTGATCATAAGTCAACATAAGTTACATATGAACCTAAACCATAGACATGATTTTTGTTCGTGCCGACGTGTTCCCTCCAAAGTTCTCTAGTTGACTTTGGCGTTCCTCCTTCTTGTGTAACTTGAGTCATATGCTCCGCTTGTTTCGCCTTAAAAATTAGCTATAATAAAATATTGAATCAAATAATAAGAGATATTAATATTTTACATATGTGTTCTTAGCAAATTATGAAACCCAACCCTTATATTTACTGTGATGAGTTCTCAAAAAAATCTCATCTTCTGTGAGTTTTTCATCGCGCTCCAATTCCTGAAAGAAAATTTATCAATAATTAATTTGGAATAAAAAATTTAACATAACAAATTAGAATACTTTAATATACCATTCCTTGAATGGTGGTACCCCTAGAAATACAACCACCCGCATATAGACAAGCGCTTTGTTCAGATGCGCGATTACCCTTTCACGTTTATTTTTATAGTCCTTAGTGGACCATTTGAAAAGCAAGTCGACTCATATATTCTCGTCAATCTAATTAGGCCTAACATCTGCGGCACGTGCTTCTAATAACATTGAAGACAACCTCTTTGACCGAGTGTTAAATACTTTCCACATAACTTCATTATTCTCGACATCCCAACAAACATCAGCCATCAAAAATTGACAAATTACAACATAAATATTAACATTCAATTAAAGAAAATTATAAAAACAAACCTGAAATTCCTAAACCACATTTGTCCGGTGGAAAGAGGTATTTCCTTCCAAGAAAGTTAAGATTGTTCATATCTCTCTCGAATAACTTTACCCAAAGCAGCGGCAACAAGTTTCGAAGGAACAAACCTACACATTAAATAATTAAATTGGCGTATAAATAAATGATCTTAATGATGCTTTAACTTACCCAGAATATTCATCGGGTTGTACTTTAAATTGTTGATTCAATGTGCTGATATCTCGAACATACTCATTATCATCTGGAACTTGTGTCGGTGCATCAACAATATCGGGTGACGATGCGCCGGATAATGACCCAATATCATTATGCGTTGATGGACATCTTTCTAAATATTCTTACTCCTCGGGAAGAATTTTCTCGCCCCTATTCAAAATCATAATTAGAATGGCCCGATGATCCACCGAATCCCTCTTTGCCCTTTCTTTTGTCCTTGCAAAATTGGAAAAACATATATAGAAAAAAATAATATAAATTTTAATTAATATATGAACAAATATGCATTTATTAAGTTCATCAAATATAACCTGAAAATATTGAGGAGAATGACATTGTGTTGCATCTTCATTTAAACAATCAGGAGAATGATATTTGTAACTGGGAAACCATTTCCTAATGTCTAGAGGCTCTTATAACAAATAAAGAGAAAATATTTTCAATAACAAAAATGATGATTATAAAAATTGTATAATAAATAAAATATTAATAATTAGACACTCATGAGAAGGTAAAGATATCGGACAGGAATTAACTTCATTAACTTCATCTGGTGAGGACGAGTGGTCAGACAATTCATCAACTTCATGTAGATGCATCCTTGACTATTACAAAATACAAAATAATTAGTCTTTTAATACAAATACATATTTAAAAGATACAAAAAGTACAACAAAATAATTATTCATCATTAACGGAGTTATAACACGATTCATATTCATTTTCTGAAGAGGATAAAATTTCATATTCATTTTCTAACACACAAAATTTATGAAATATTCAACTCCATTCACAAATTCTTCTGTAAGTCCTCTACGACCATGATTTGTTCTATTATACATCCAACGGCGAGTTTCTAGAGGAAACATTTTTCTGCAATAATTTTATAACTCATAATTTAATAAAACAATATTCAAACAATTTCACAATTAATATTAAAAGTAAATAAGTAAGGAAATCAATTGATATAAAATTAAATAACTAAACAATATTCAAACAATTTCACAATCAATTAACTATTTTGAAATAAATTTAATTAACAATAAATTTTGTACTATAACAAGTAAAATTACAAATAACAATAAATACACTAAAAATTATGAAATAAATTTATTTAACATAAATAAAATATTTAACTAATTAATTAAATTAATAATAATATTACACTACATTAATCAACAAAGTAATTTGCGAAACTAACAAATATTAAACAAAAAAATTAACATAAAAACATATAAACTAAAAAAAATTGGCCCTACGCAAGATCGCGCAGGGCCCAGGAATCCCTGCGCACTTGGTCGCGCAGGGGTTCGCCTGGACCCCTGCGCGCTCATGCACGAACCCCTGCGCATGGTCATGCACGCCGACAACGCATGCGCAGGGTCGCCAGAGACTAATAAAAAAAATAACCTTTGACGAGGAAGCTTAGACGAAGAGGGAGGAGACGGTCTAAGGTCCAAGGCGCGCGCAAAAACTTTCGTGAGCGGGAGAAGAAGAGAAGAATGTGAGGAGATATTAATATGGAGATTTCTGAGGAATTTTCTGACGGAAAAATCTCTCAGAAAATATAAAATTAGTTATTTTTCCCACGGATTTACTATGTAGTCACGGGAGACAAAAAAAGTACTTCACGAGAGGAGGTGTTTACGGGTTCGTCTGATGGGCTGCGGTCCCGTCAGAAATTCTGACTGATAGCCCATCAAAATTTCTTATGGGCACCTGGCTCATCAAAATTTCTGAGGGAAATAGTACCCCTCAGAAATTTTGATCTACCCATCAGAAATTCTGAAAGAAATAGTATCCCTGAGAAATTTTGACGGATTTTACCTGTCAGAATCTCTTACGGGTGCTAAATCCCTCAAAAATTTTTAGGTCCCGTCAGAAATTATGAGGATTTTTTGTTTTCGTTAGAAATTTTTGTCGCAATTTCCGAGGGTTATTCGATCGCCAGAAAAAAAAATTTATAGGAAATTTTGATTTTTTTTATAGTGAAGCGATTAAAGGTGGCGATGAAAAATAATTACTTAGCTCAATTTGCACAATTGTCAAAAAGAGACATTTGGTTTCAGAGCTTCTGAGTTCTATTCTATCTCTCTCCTTGTTTCTATCCTTTTTTTTAAAAATTCTTTTTTTATGTGAATCTTAGCCTTATCAAGACGAAGACATGCATGCAGAGAAGAAGGAAGGAATTAAAGCAGATGGTAAGGTCTCTGCCACTCGAACCAGTCAACGATAGTGACATGCATACATTAAGCGTGGTCCTTCTTCGATCTTGTGTCCATCTATAAATAGATTAGATAGATAAAAAAAATAAATAGATAGAGATAATTCTTTCATCACGTGAGCGACAATATCCTCTAGAAATTTTTCGGAAAACGAAAGAATTTTAATTCATGGGTGAATTGAGAAAAAATATCCCTTTTGAATCATTTGGCAAAAATGATGATTGATGTCTTACTTTTTTCCAATAGAACACTCTTTTATGTTAAAAATGAGAGTAAATTATGACGGAGAAAATAAATTCAGGTGATGGAATCCATGTTGTAAGCTATTTCTATGTGATATTTTTTTAGAGTTTAACAAGGAAAAATTGTTATATAGATAATTATACGTGTAAGTTATTAAAATTATAAGTAATTTTACTTATGAAAACGGATGGTACTTTAATAATTAAAGTTGAATACTTTTTTTGATAAATATAAGAGAAAACTTATTTACACGATAGTTTGTACCTATTAATTTTTAACTCAACATTAATTAAGAAGGATTAAATTTAATTTCTCAGTTTGAAGGCGTTATCTCATATATTTATTTTTTCCCTGCGTACCAACCAACTCTACTTAATAAACGTAATATTCTTATCCGCATACGGAACACTCAAGTGGTTGGTGAAGGACACGACTCCAATCTTAATAACTGTATCACCTTCCCAACTGTGGCTAGTTATTTCTCCGATAATGCAAAAGATAGCATTCTTGTAACGGCTCAGAACTTTAAAAAATAAGGAAAATAAGGAAAGGAAAATAAAGGAAAGGAAAAGAAAGAAAAGAAAAAAAAAAGAATATAATTTGAATTTAAACATGAATTTAAATTTAAATTCAACTCTAACTAAATTTTAAATTTATCTTTATAATACTCCTAAGTTTTAAGGAGAAATCTTAAATCTTCATCATTTTTCCTCATGTCCTACGAAAGATTTCTCTCATATTTCTCTTCTCTTCCACTTCTCTCAAGACCTTAAGATACAAAAATAATTTATCTTTATTCTCTCTTCTCTCATGGTCCCATACCAAGAGAATTATATAGAATAAGTACCATAGGAGATCAACACAAATGAAAAATAAAGAAAAGGCTAAAGCCTAAGAACAACAGAGAAAAGCCTAAGAAAACGAAAAATGTATGAAATGAGACCCTTAGAGTTAGTAGAGGAATTGAATTGTTTCTTTACATATTTTTATAATTTATTTATGATGACTAAAAGTATTGTTTCCCTCAAATTTTATGAAAATCCTATTAATAGAAATTATGTCTTAGGATTTATAGGAGAGATGATGTTATCTATCTCTTCTTGTTTTATTATTTTCATGAAAGTAAAAAATATTATATTTATGCTAAGGTTATTGATAGATATCATACCTTAGGGTTAGTAGAGGAATTGAACTATTTCTCTATATGTTTTTAATGATGATGAAAAGTATTATTTTTCTCGAGTTTTATGAAAACCCTATTAATAGAGACTATGCCTTAGGGTTTATAAGAGAGATAGGATGTTCTACCTCTATATGTTTTTAATATTTTCATGAAAGTAAAGAAGATCATATTTTATGCCAAGGTTTATTAATAGGAAATCATGCCTTAAAATTGGTATAATATTTAACTATTTTCCTCAACCTATTTTAATCATTTTAATTATGAAAGTAAAGAAATATATGATTTTTTTTCTATTTGATGCAAAGTTCTTATTAAATCATGATTAGAGTTCGTCTATTTTCCTAAGCCCTAATGTTGAAATCCTAACTGGACAACACGAATTGTGTCTACCCAGACGCGGTTTGTGTTGCCGGTAGGGAATAAATAGCAGACAACACGGATCGCGTCGCCAAGACGCGGGCCATGTTTGTCAGTCAAAATAAAACCATAGGTGAAGAACCCCGACTATGTCAATGTGATGAGGACGGTGAAGAGGCCAACATAAGTCGAGTTCACCTCGAGCGTGGATCGTGTGCGGCGACCCAAACGAAATCCTAATGTAGGGACTAGATGGAACCAAGAGGGTGGAGTGAATTGATGTCTTAAAATTTTAACTCTAAATAATTTTAATAGTAGAAGCAATCACAAAACGATTGCAAGTAAAGTAAAATGCAAGGAGAAAAACAAATACAACAAATTTATTGACGAGGTTCAGCCAAAATCATTGGTTTATGTCCCCGCTCTAGTATTCTCGATCTTGAGACCTCCGGATATCACTATCTTTTCTTCTTCAAGGACGAAGGCTCTCTTACAGTATTATTCTCCTTTTTTGCTTTCGAGGATAAGGAGGAAACCTCTTATGACTTTCAGTTCAACACTTGAAACACTCAGGACTTTATTCTAATTTGAATTCTCACAAGAATGCTCTTAGAAACAGGAACTAAGGCTTAGCTCTTAAGCTTACAAGTTCTGAAAAGCTAAATGACCAAAGTTATTTTCAAGACTCTTGGGACACAGTTTTATAGCCTTACAAATAGACTTTTCACCTACTCTTCACGAAAACTAGCAGTTAAGCGATAATACAATACTTTTCACCTACTCTTCGGTCGACCGCTTTTTCTCATCGTGCGATCGCTACTCTGGTGAATTCAACCTTCAGTCTAATGGCTAGTGCTTCGATCGTCCACAGTCCACCTTCGAACGTCCGAAGTCGCGGGCTTCAACCTTAGTTCATTAGCTCAGCTTCCATAGGTCGTCCTATCCTTCTTTAGGCGACCTATATATTTTTCTTTGAATTTCTTCGAATTGCTTCGGTCGCCCAGCTGTCCCACTAAACACATTAGGTGTCCCTTGTTTCTCTTTCGTCTTTGCTTCAAACTGCTTTGGTCGCCCATTGATGTTACATGAATTCATCGGACTACCTTTCTTGACTAGAACTTATTTTCTTCAATCATTCTTTGGTCGCCCACTGATTTCACTCAGAGACTTTGGGCGACCTTTGCTCGGTTCCTGCCTTCGGTTGATATCTTCAAGTCCACTACGGTCACCCACTGACTTTACTTGGAACACATTGGGCGACCTAACTTGTCTTTGACTATTTCCTTCAAACTTGCTTAGGTCACCCAATGATTTCCCACGAGTCCATCAGGTGACCTTTCTTTCTCCTTTGAATTTCTTTGGTCGTCCACTGACTCCGCACTAAATACTTTGGGTGATCTTTCTTTTTCCTCTGAATTACTTTGATCATCTACTGATTCTCCACTAAATACTTTGGGCGACCTTTCTTTTTCCTTAGAATTTCTTCATCTTTTCTCTAAATTACTTTGGTCGCCCACTGATATCAGACAAATACATTGGGCGACCTTAGTTGACTCAACTTTTTCTTCGACATCTTTCTTCAAACTTCTTCAGTCGCCCACTGACTTCACTCAAAACACATCGAGCGACCTAACTTGCCTTCACTTCAAAATGCCTTTACTTCATTTCTTCATAGGGAGTCCACTTAACCTTGGAGCGCCCGAGTCTTCAACCGTTGAACTATTGACCTCAAACCTTCGATCGCCCACTGACTTCACACATACACATCGGGCGACCTATCTTAATCATTGTAGGTCATTTAATAACTCAAGTCCATCAATTGCCGTCCAATCTCTAGCTTTGGTCGATCTTTCTACACTTAGCTTCAGAACTTCAGCTTTCAGCTCCTACCTCCGGTCGCCCTCTTCGTATACTTAGGATGACCACTCTATACTCAGGATTTTTCTCCACTCTTCTCTATACATAGGTTGTTCGTTCCATAATCTTTGGACGACCTATGCATGATAGAAGTAAAAACCCTATCTCCTTCCCACATCAAATAAAAAATCATTAGTATAACTAAGCTTCCTCATTAATTTGTGACCATTAAAATAATCTCGGATCTTAGATTCAACAATCTCTCCCTTATTGATGATTACATATTATTGAGGAGTGACTTAGGGTTAGTTTCAAATGATAATCTAAATATAAGTCCAACTATAAAGGTTTACTCTCCCTAAATTATGTATCTCCCTTTTTAAGCATTTCTCCCCTTGACACATGCATATTAATAATATTCAAATTTAAGAACATTATACCCTGAACTAAAAGTTGAGATTTTAACATGCTACAAGTTATCACTGAAAAGCATATTCCAAAACATCATAGCCTTGCAAAACAAATTCATATCCAAACTCATGACATTTCTGAGATAAATAACATATCATACATCATTCACACAACATGAACACTCAAGTTTAAAATATTTCAGTCTTGAGAAGAACAAAAAAATACATACACATAAATTTTGTCTATCATTCAAGAATTAGAAGACATCTAACTATTTCTTCTTGTCCGTATCCTTATTTCTTCTGCCAAAGGTTTTTCCATATTTCTTCATAGGAGGAAGAACAGTCGAACAGAAGGGAATTTTCTCTTTGCTCTTGGTTGCATTCTTGGATGAGGAAGATGCATTTACTATTTTTCTAGTAGAAGGACCTTTTTTCCACCACTTTCTCGACAATCTCCTTAGAGACTAAAGAAGTTGTGTGCTCTACTACTTTCTTTGCTACTCTTATTATTAGACTATCAATATCAATATCATCTTCATCAACATCTTCCCCTTGCACAACAACTGGTTCTTGTATCTTATCTCCTCCTAGATGTGTTACTATTTCTTGAACTTCTTCTTCTTCTACTCTTTCTCCTCCTTGGTCTTCTTCTCTTTGCAGACAGACTTCACCTTCTTGGTGGACAACTCCTTGAACTTGGCCTTCAAACTCTTGGTCTTGGTATACTTCTAGACCTTTTTCTCCTTGACCCTCTACACTTTGGTCTTCATTCCTTTGGCCTTGTTTTTGTTTTTTTGCAGCATCCTATTCCAGCAATGTTATGACCATCTCTATAATCCTCATTTCCTTGGTCAACATCTTCTCCTTGATGGTCAATGCCATTTTCACTTTAGTACTCTTCTTGGTCTTGCCCGTCTTCTTCTCCTAGATGGTCACTCCTCTGACCTCTTTCTCCCCCTTCATAATCATCATAAGGGTAAAAATGGGTTGGAGTTACATCAGGATTATGTCCTACCGCTCTCATGAAATCTTCCATTTAGCGCCAATGATAGTCGCAAAAGGCACGGTGGACACAAATATAAGTACCTATGTCATCAACTCTATCTAGGAGGAAGCAACTACAACCTGTTTATGAGAACGAGAAGTAATGGTAGGTCCCCTGGGGACTTTATCTGCAGGGGAGTTCCTAGTATCCTCATTGCCCTGATTCTCAGCTCCAGTAGGTTGCTCATTGTTCTGGGAAGTCTCCTAGGTTAATTCTTTCCTCGTCAAGGTTGAGGAGGAGATTCTATCTGCATGAGTAGAGTGAAGGATAATTTCCCTATCAGAGAATAGGATGTTTTGAAATGTGTCACGAATATTAAAGATAATGAGGCTATCAAAATTGAGACGAGCAACTTAGTCCACTTGTTATGAACCTTCTCCTTGGTTTTTATTATTTGGTAGATAAGAATGTTTCCTAGTGAGATACGAGGGGTATTGGGATCAACAAGATGAGCAAGGACAGCTAGGTCAAGTAGGTTTATCCTTGTATAACGGCCAGCCCTGGGAAGGATTACATGGGTGATGATATGGTGGATAGCTTTCATGTTTGGGTTGAGGTGCTTGTGAAATGACCCTTGAATAAAAGTGTCTACTTTCCCTTCACTTACAGCTACTGCAGCTTGATGTTGCGTGTAGGAGGTGTGAGGCCAGTGCATAGGGGCAAGATTAATGTGAGGATAACTAGGAGTATCAAGGATTCATTTAGGTTGATTTCTTGATGGGTGGCATCATAGTTTCAGTTATGAAAAATTGTCTACCATACGAATAGAACTTGATTTCTTGATGGGTGGCATTATAGGTTAGGTTGGCATAGAAGTGTTGGATAACATAAGGATAGACAAGCTCATCAAGATCAAGAAATTTGAGCCAATCACATTGTTCAAAATTTTCTTTGAGACCAGGGAGTTGGAGACCTTCCCAATCAATGGAGTGTTGTGGCTCAATCGTTCTTTGGTTATTATAAAGGAGTGGGTATTGGTTCGAAACAATCTCACCAATGAACTTAGGATGATGAAAGGGAACTTCTTTGTCTGGTGCTTGAGAGGTTTGTTGGACCTAAGAGGACTCTTCTATGTCTTTTCTCTTTTGAGGTGGGAGTTGTTCTGGAGCTCGAGAAGAGAATTCTCCTCTATCTCTCTTCTTTGAAGGTTGTGGTTGATCTTCGGCTGATAGTGGGGCTTGTGAAGAGGATTCTCCTCTTTCTTTCCTCCTGAGTTGAGAGGGCCTTTTGGGAAGTTTCTAGGCCATTTTCTTGATAGGGGACATGAAGTAAGTAGATGAAGAGGGAGTTTCTTAGACAAATCGACAAACACTTGGATTGCATAGTGACAGGATCAAAGAGAATGATGAATTAAGGGTTCAAATTCAAAAGAACTAGTACAAGAAGGATTTAGAATAATGACGGAAATCAAAAGGATTTGATCTTGTGGAGATAATTCACAATAACAACAAGATGTTGTTTTGGTTAGGGCTTAGAAAGGAAACCTAAAAATCTAAGTAAAAAATGCACAAATATGAGATTTTAGGTTTACCTAGTTGTTTGAATCTTTTTGAAAAAGACTTTGATCCTTTCTAGAGCACGAATGATCACGAGAGATTCAAAAGATGATCGAATTCAAGAAGTTTGTTCCGAGTGGAAGGAAGGGAGGAGCACGGATGTCACCCTTTGAGAATAATTCAAAGATAGAGACGGTTAAGGATGACCCACTATATTTAGTGCTTGTGACATTGGTCGCCTAAAAGAAGTCATAGGTCGACCGAAGTAGCAAAAATTTTGTGTCATAGTCACATTGATCGTCAGAATCACAATAGTGGGTACCTTATGTTAGAACTAGATTTGAGCACATGGTTTAACTTTGGTCGTTTGAAGGATAAAAATTGGGTGCCCGAACCTCGAAACATGTTTATGGGTTTCAAACAAAGGTCGCCCTAAGTGCATAGAGTGGTCAATCGAAGCTTCGGGTATTCCGATAGTATACAACCTATTTACATTGATCACCCAAAAATTGACAATGGGCGCCCGATGCTCGGGATCATTAGATATCAATAATATTTCGGATGCCCGAAATATATGGAGTGAACATCCGAAACTTGTGGCCAAAATCTATACACAATATACTTTAACTTAACCATTTATTGCCCAAGGTATTCTACAGTACAATCTTGGGTGGACATCTACCGAGAAGGTAAAGAGAGATAATCATAAGATGAAATAGATGAACACATATATGTGTTGTGCAATACAATTAATTTACAACTCTATTAATCAATGACACTTGCATAGTCAAGCCACCAATAAGTTGAGTTGTTCTTCAGGCTTCTAAGTCCAACATCCCAATTTCACTCTTCAGCATATTAAACTTTCTCCTCCCAAGGGTTTTGTGAAAATGTCAGCTAGTTGTTTCTTAGTTAGGACATGTTCCATAGAGATGGTTTTGTGAAAAGAGATACATGTTCATGAATGAAATGATATATTAAATCAATGTGCTTAGTCCTGAAATGTTGTACAAGATTCTTTGTCATCTCTGTTGCACTGGTATTATCACACTTTAATGGCATAGTTTCACATGTTATGTCATAGACTAGAACTTGTTGCTTCATCCATAACAATTATGCACAACAACTTCCAGCAGCTATATATTCAGCTTCAGCTGTGGAAAGAGCAATAGAATTTTGCTTCTTGCTAGCCCAATATATTAATGAGCTACCAAGGAAACAACACATGCCACTAGTGCTCTTTCTATCTACTCTGCATCCAGCGAAGTCTGAATCAATGTAGGAATGAAGATCAAATAGAGAATTCCTATCATACCATAATCCTATGTTGTGGGTGCTCTTAAGGTATCTCAGAATATTTTTGGTGGCAACTAAATGACATTCCTTAAGGTTACAAAAAATTGAAACCTAGCACATAGGCACACACTAAACATGATGTCTGGCCAAGAGACATTTAAGTACAAAAGATTTTCAATCATGTCTCTTTACAGTTTCTGATCTACACTTTTGCCCTTTTCATCATAGTCAAGTTTAGTGAGAGTGCTCATAGGAGTGGTGGGCTTCCAATCATTTATTCCAATTTTTTTAAGTAGCTCCTTTGTATACTTTCCTTGGTTTAAGAAAATATCATCCTTAGATTGCTTTACTTGTAAACCAAGAAAGTAAGTCAGCTCTCCAACTAAGCTCATCTCAAATTCTTTATGCATGAGAGTCTAAAATTCTTTACACATTTGAGAATTTGTGGATCCATAAATGATATCATCCACATATATGTGCACAATTAATATGTCTTTTCCAAAGTGTTTCAAGAATAGAGTTGTGTCCATTTTTCCTTTTGAGAAATCATTTTCAAGAAGAAAAGAACTCAACCTTTCATACCAAGCTCTAGGAGCTTGTTTTAGCCTATATAGTGCCTTGGAGAGCTTAAACACATGATCCGAGTGTGTTGAGCTTTCAAAACCTAGAGGTTGCTAAATGTATACCTCCTCATTTATATACCCATTTAGAAAAGCTGATTTGACATTCATTTGAAGTTCTTGAAGCAAGCAAATGCTAAAAGAATTTGAATTGCTTCCAAACATGCAACTAGTGCAAAAGTCTCATCAAAGTCAATTCCTTCAACGTGAGAGTAACCTTTTGCAACACATCTAGCCTTATTTCTCACAACTCCAGTCTCATCTAGCTTGTTTCTAGAAACCCATTTGGTTCCAACTATGAGATGATCCTTAGGTCTCTTAACCAAATGCCAAACCTGATTCCTTTCAAAATTGTTCAGCTCCTCATGCGTGACATTTATTCAGTTTGGATCCTCTAAAACATCATCTACAGTTTTGAGTTTCATTTGAGATAAGAAGGCAGAGAAAGCACAAAAGTTTCTTAATGATCTTCTTGTCCTCACACCTTCATTTATGTCACCAATAATATTGTCTAAGGGGTGAGAGGGTACTTGTCTCAAATCTCCATGCTCAATAGGAGGCAATTCTACTTCTATCTCAATTCCTTGCAGATTTTCCTCATCTACGACAACTTCCTCAACATCCATAGTTTCAGTTGGTTGAGGTGATTGAGGATCATCCTCCTTATGCGTCAGCTCTTCTAGGTCATGATCCTTCTTATTTTCCTTATCCGAGATCTTGACCTTTTTCAAGTTGATTAATAAAATGGTTAGTTTCATTAAAAGTGGCATGTATTAATTCCTCAACTATTAGGGTTCTCTTATTATATACTCTATAAGCTTTGCTAGTATTTGAGTATCCTAGAAAGAGTGCATCATCACTCTTTGCATCAAACTTTCCTAACTTATCTAAGGTTCTCAAAACAAAGCACTTTACAACCAAATACCTTAAAATATGAAATATTTGGTATTTTGTCATATAATATTTCAAAACAAGTTTTCTTTCTAAGGGTCTAATCAACACCATGTTTTGAATGTAGTAGGAGGTGTTAACAGCCTCTGCCCAAAAGTATTTGGCAACTTGCTCTCACTTAACAAGGTCTTAGCCATTTCAATTAGAGTCATATTCTTTCTCTCAACGACTTCATTTTGCTGTGGAGTTCATGGTGTCGAGAATTGATGAAGAATTTCATTTTCCTCACAAAATTCTTCAAATTTAAAATTCTCAAATTCACCTCCTTGATCACCCTGGATCTTGTAATTTTCATATTGAGTTCATTTTGAACCTTTTTTTTTGCAAAAACAGATAACATATCAAAAATTTCATGCTTGTTGCAAAAAACAAGGTCCAACTGAATATAGAAAAATCATCTACAATCACACATATATATTTCTTACCACCAAGACTAGTGGTACAAATTGGTTCAAATAAATTAAAATGTATTAATTCCAGAGATTATTAGTAGAAATCTCATTTTTTTTTATTTGAAAGGTGCTCTATGTTGTTTGCCCAATTGACATGAAAAACAAATAGCATTTTTCTTAAATTTGGTTTTGGACAAACCTCTAGCAAGATTATGTTTTATTAATTAATGCATGACCTTATAATTTAAATATCCTAGTCTTCTAAATGTCCTAGTCTTCTATGCCATAGGTCTATTTCATCATGCATAATATTTAGGCATTTGTGATTAGGTAAATCATCAAAATTAATCACATAAACATTTTGGTGTCTAACCCTCATATGCAAAACTTTTTCATTAACATCACATATCAAATACTTATTTTATTCAAATTTAACAATATACTTTTTATCACAAAGTTGACTAATGCTTAGCAAGTTATGTTTTAAATTTTCTACTAATCATACATCTTCTATTACTACATTACCAAGGATTTTCCCTTGATTGTTATTTCCAAAAGTGACTTTTCCACTTATGTTCTTGTTAGACTCAGGAAGTTATCTTCATTCCCGGTCATATGCATTGAACAACCACTATCGATGTATCATCTTGTTGATTTGCCTTTGCTCCTTTTGGTACCCTACAAGAACAACACAAAATTTATATTTTTGGTACCCAAAATACTTTGGGTCCAAAAGTCTTAGTGCTAAAGATTCTCTTAGGAACACATACTTGTCTAACATTTGTATAAAGACCTCTCCTAGTCATGCATTCAAAACTGTAATGCCCTAGGTAATCACAATAGAAGCATGTAACATTCTTTACATAAGGTTTCTATAGTCATGATGAGCATGAATATTTCGGGTGTGAGCATGTGAATGAGATGCAAACCTGTTTGCATGAAAAAATTTAGGTCTAACTGATTTTTTTCCACATGCAAAGGTGTGACATATGAGTAGGAATGTACATAACCATTTTTAGGAGCATGTATATGAGCAGATTTTATGCTCCTTTTATACATGAAATCATAATTCTTTTGTCTATTCTTAGATGTAACATTTCTATTTCTAACACTTGCATATTGCATTGTTCTTTGATGAAAATATGGTATTTGTATGAACATGAACAGACTTACCATCTTTAACAACTTTAGCCTTAAGCTTCACAATATTTTCACACTTAGCATTAGAATTAGTAGGAACATTCATATTCTCATTCATGCAAGTGGAAATACAAGAGGTGGAGGAATTAGGCAAATTCGGATCAAAAGAATGTGAAGCTTTTACAAATGCAGTTTCTAAAGACACATGATCATTAAAGGAATCAAAGCCTAATCCTTTCTTGTTCGAAGGGCTCTTATGTCGGGACATCACTACATCAAGCATTTTTTGTAACGCCCCCAAAATCAGACCTTACCACCTGGCAAAAATCTTGACTTTGGATACGCTACCGTCATACATCAGTGGCCTTTTGTTTGACCAATCCATTGGCCCACATCAGATAATAGCAACAATATAAACTAAAATATCCTTTTTCCAGCTTAAAGACTAATAATACGATACATAGTTTCAATAAAACTAGACATCAATAACTAAATCAAATAAACTCCAAGGGAGTCAACATAAAGTTCATCTCTAACTAATAACCAATAGGACTCAACCAGGGTCATATGCCATGTGCAAAGCAGACCCTCACGAGCTGCATCACCATCAACACCATCATCAGTACCTATCAAATATCAAAATCACCTGCAGAATTGAATTCGCAGGGAAAAACCCATAAGTTGTGAAACTCAGTATGTAAAGATCATATTGGAGGAAAGAATAATCAGGGGTCAATAATCAAGTAAGTCAAATCTTTCTTAATGAAAACATTAATCATGTGAGGCTTCAGTACTTAACAATTCTTTCATTAATCCTTTCCAGTAACAATGACATGATCATCTTTACTGTTCATCAGTGCTTCTTATCATTTATCTTGGTGATATCTTTTAATTCAGTCAGTCATGAGCAATTAACAGTACATAAAGATTTTAGCGATCCATCGTCATAATGGCTAGCTAGGCCATAGGGTCAACCCTAGACCCATCAGTAAGTCTTCGTTAGTATCAATAACAATAACATTAACAGTATAGGAATAAATCCCTCAGTCTGTCGGGGTCTTCCTCTTCATGTTACAAATTCAAACACAATCATTAATGACTTTTAATTCTTCATTCTATCATACTAAGTTCCCGTGAGAGAAAATACTAGCCCTACCTCAATCAAGTTCAATCAATCAATCAATCATCACATCATCCATCCTGGACACGGCCCGCGTCAGGCGTGACACGACCCGTGTTGTTCCCGGGCGAAGCGTGCTCAGCACACGTGTTCATAACACATCTTCCAGACTAGTCTACACGGACCGGGTAGATCGACACAGTATGTTTTCTACACCGTTCTCATCAAGTTCATTATTTTATTAGGGAAACGAGTTTCGCACGCGCCGAAGAGGGACACGACCGTGGTAGGGGTGTTATTAGGGTTTCGTGAACGCGGAGCGTCAGGTGCGACGTTGCCGCCCTTTTTCAGAGGACGCAGACCGTATTCATCAACACGGTCTGCTTGGGTTAATTCGACCGATGGAATCTCCCGTCGGCATAGCGACGCGGACCGTGTTAGGATAACACGGTTCGTGTCCGGTTACATCTTTATTAACTTAATAACCAGATCTGACAAACTCTCTCGTTAAAATCATATTAACATACACTAATCTACCAAAGATATTCATTAATCATCATTAATCATCGATTAAGACCTGCAAATTACTTTCTCTTACTAATCCTAATTACATACCTCGAAATTTGTTCCTCCGATCGGTCTGCGTGTTACTGCCTCCTCCTCGCTCCGTAGTTCGTTCACCTTCGTCTCCTCCTCCTGGCATGATTCCCGAGACTAAAGATTCCTCTAAAGGTGCGAGAGAGAAGGAGAAGAAGAGAGGAGAGAAGAAGAGGGAAGAGAGAGGGGAGTTTACCTGGCGGCTGGGTAGAACTAATGAAGATTAAAAAAAATAATTTCGTGTTAGGATTTATATAGAGGTTAGAGTTAGGGTTTGGGGAGCTTTAGTCATCATTAACTTAATTTACTTCACGGGTGGACTTTCTTCCACTTAAGCCCAACACGGTCGACATGGCCCATTTAGCCAACACGACCCGCTTTTGACCAACTCGGCCCGTTTTGGTCAACACGGACCGCTCAGAACACGGCCCATGTTCGGTTGGGGTATTACATTTTTCCACCATAAGAAAATGTTTCAAATTTACTTTTAGCATTATGCAGCTCAAGTTTCAAGGGACTAATAGTATCAACATTCTTCTTGTGATCCGAAGAGCCTTTCTTCTTTCTCTTCTTGTTCAAAGTTGGACACTCACTCTTGTAGTGTCCAAAAGCTTGTTGCACTCATAGTATTTGACCTTGGACTTGTCGGTTGGTCCCTTCTTTTTTGAACATCTCTTCTTCTTGGAGAGCTTCATGAATTTGTTGAGCTTCTTTGAATAGAGGGCCAGCTTATCCTCATCGAAATCTTCATCATTCTCATTACTTTCTTCTTGCTCATCTTCACTCTCAACCTTCTTAGACTTGAGAGCTAAATCCTTCTTCCTTGAGGTTGCTTCTTTTTTCTCTTCCTCAAGAGACATCTCATAGGTCAAGAGGGACCCTATGAGATCGCCGAAGTCAAGCTTGTTGAGACCTTGTTGTTCCTCGACCATAGTCCTCTTCATATGCCACTTCGGTGTCAGGGACCTAAGGAACTTTTTAACTTTTTGAGCATTAGACCTCGGGTCGCCCAAAGTGGCTAACTCATTTACCACATCATTAAAATGAACATGCATATTATTCACAGATCCATCATGTTTCATTTTGAAGAAATCATATTGGTGATTTAAAATATTTAATTTTGATTCTTTTACTTTCTCAGTTCCTTCATGAGTAATAAGAAGTTTCTTCCATATTTCATTGACACTTGAACAAGAAAAAATTTGATTAAACTCAGTTTGGTCTAGTGCACAATAAAAAAATATTTTAGCTTTTCAGTCCAGCTTTATTAGATTTTAGTAGTAGAATCATACTCACTGCTAGGTAAAAAAATTTGAACACCATTTACTTCTTTAATAGGCAAGTCAAAGTTATTTTCAATGACATCCCAAATGTCACTGTCCATGAAATAGACATAGACTTGCAATCTAATTTTCTAGTAAGAGAAATTAGATGTATTGAAAAGGGGAGGTCTGGAGGTTGATTGTCCTTCACCGAGGGTAAATCCATTTGATGCCATTATAGCTCTATTTTTGTTAAGTCTATACGAGATTTGTAAACAAACACAAATTTATGAGCAACCTAACTTTGATACGAATTGTAGGGACTAGACGACACCAAGAGGGAGGGTGAATCAGTGTATTAAAATTTTAACTCTAAACATTTTTAATATAGCAGAAGCAATCACAAAATAATTGCAAGTAAATAAAATGCAAGGAGAAAAGCAAACACATCAATTTTGTTGACGAGGTTCAGCCAAAACCCTTGGCCTACGTCTTCGCTCCGGTCTTCTCAATCTCCAGACCTCTAGAGATTACTATCTTTCCTTCTTCAAGAAAGAAGGCCCCCTTTCAGTATTCTTCTCCTTTCTTGCTTTCGAGGACAAGGAAGAAACCTCTTACAATTTTCAGCTCAACACTTGAAACACTCAAAACTTCCTTCTACTCTGAATTCTCCCAAGAATGCTCTTAGAAGGAGGAACTAAGGCTTATCTCTTAAGCTTACAAGTTCCCAGAAGCTAAATGACCAAAGTTATTTTCCAAAACTCTTGGGACACAATTTTTATAGCCTTACAAACAGTTTAATAACTCTCTTTCACGAAAACTAGTCGTTAAGTGATAGTACAATACTTTTCACCTACTCCTCGATCGATCGTTTCTTCTCATCGGGCGACCTCTGCTCTAGTGAATTCAACCTTCAATCTAATGGCTAGTGCTTCGGTCGTCCATAGTCCACCTTCGGGCGTTCGAAGTCATGGGCTTTAGACTTAGTTCATTAGCTCAGCTTCCATAGGTCGTCATATCCTTCTTTGGGCGGCCTATATATTTTTCTTCAAATTTCTTCGAATTGCTTCGGTCGCCCACTGTTGTCCCATTGGACACATCAAACATCCCTTGCTTCTCTTTCGTCTTTGCTTCAAGCTTCCTTGATCCCCCACTAATGTTACACAAATCCATCGACCTTTTTTTACTAGAACTTTTTTCTTCAACCATTGTTTGGTCGCCCACTGATTTCACTCAGAGACTTCGAGTGACCTTTGCTCGGTATCTGGCGGTTGATATCTTCAAGCCCACTACGGTCGTCGCCCACTGACTTTACTCAGAACACATTGGGTGACCTAACTTGCCTTGTACTATTTCCTTCAAGCTTGCTTAGGTCACCCACTGATTTTTCATGAGTCCATCGGGCGACCTTTCTTTCTCCTCTTTATTGCTTTGGTCATCCATTGACTCTACACTGAATACTTTGGGCGACCTTTCTTTTTCCTCTGAATTGCTTTGGTCGACCACTGATTTCGCACTGAATACTTTGGGCGATTTTTTTTCCTCTGAATTTCTTCATCTGTTCTCTGAATTACTTTGGTTACCCACTGATATCACACGAATACATCAAGCGACCTTAGTTGACTCAACTTTTCCTTCAACAACTTTCTTCAAACTTCTTCGATTGCCCACTGACTTCACTAAGAACACTTCAGGCGAGCTAACTTGCCTTCACTTCAAGACGTTTTTACTTCCTTTCTTCATAGGGCGTCCACTTAACCTTGGAGCACCCGAGTCTTCAATCGTTGAACTATTAACCTCGAACTTTCGGTCGCCCACGAGTTCATCATTGGTCGTCCAATCTCTAGCTTCATTCTACCTTTCTACATTTAGCTTCAGAACTTCTGCTTTCAGCTCCTGCCTTCGATTGCCCTCTTTGTATACTTAGGACAATCTCTCTATACTCAAGATTTTTCTCCACTCTTCTCTATACATAGGTCGTTCGTTCCACAACCTCTGAACGACCTATGACCGAAAGAAGTAAAAACCCTATCTCCTTCACATATCAAATAAAAAATCATTAATATAACTAAGTTTCCTCATTAATTTGTGACCATCAAAATAATATAAAATGGGATCTTAGATTCAACAACTAAAACCGATCGTGTTCTATTGAATCGGTCAAGAAACGACGATGACCCGCCACCTCTAACCGGACCGTGTTTGGGAATATGAAACCATGAAACAATATGTAAAAATGATTGAAAATGGGTCGTGTCCATATGTGACATCGACCGCGCTCTTATCACGAATTTCGCTGATCGTGTCAGAGGAAAGAACGACGTCAGCAACATGGACAACATGGATTGAAGAAAACATACTGCTCGAAGATGATGACGTGTCAAGGAGGAAACGACCCGTGTCGCCCCTTGACACAGACCTTTTTCCTCGCCGACTAGAAATGGACCGTGTCTATTCCCGACACGGGCCATTTTCCAAAAGATGATTGTTTTCTTGTTCATGTATATATTGATGATGCTACTAAGCTTATAAAAGAAAGATTTAAGAAGAAGATTAAAACCTAAAGGAAAGATATGGAAGTTATAAAGAAGTAAGATAAAAGATGAAAGTTGTGAGACTTTATGTGCGCTGATTGTCAAACGGAGCAAGAATGAACGTTAAAAGTAGGGACAAATGATGTAGCTGAAGGAAAAACAGTGAAACCCCATGACAGTGAAGACAAAATACTTAGCTACTATTCTTATAGTACATGACTCTCCATCATGTGTTGCGAATCTGGGGCTTCCACCATATAAGAATGTCCGCCCACCATAAAGGATCGTCGTGGTGATGTACAACCACTGACCATGATACATGAAAGTGCCTTGATGCTCTCTTAAAAGATTAAGAACTTTTCACATGATATAAGATCAAAGTTGAAAGAAGTTAAAGGATAACTTCTAAGAGTGAAAGTAAAAAATGAAAGAAAGAAAGTTCAAGAAAGAATGAAAATTCAAGAAAGAATCAAAGAAAGAAAGCAAAGAAAGCAAGAAAGCAAGAAAAGTAAAGATGCAAAGATGAAAATAAAAGAAAATTTAGGACATTTATGGTCATAAGAATTAATAAGATGCTGAATGCTCAAATGTTATGATTAATTATGTTGCCTATGACTGATTTTGTTTATTTGCTTTTTATCTATATATTTATATTTCACAAGGAAGATAAAATGACTATTTTTTAGCATTTTATTTATCATATTTTACTTTTATCCTATATGAGTCTTACATACTAGCGTTAGCTCACGAGGGGGGAGGGGTTTCTCCTATGCATCTGGGTCTTGTAGGCATACAAGATTTAGATAATAATGATGGTGGCGTGGACGACGATGATGTACATGACAACACAAGATGATTACATATGGTGTGGACTAGGTCTAGATATATGAGAATTAATAGAGTTGTAATAGAAAGTACTTGGACTTAGTCCTCATTTATGATTAAGTCTCCCCAATGTAAAATTTTAATTTATGTGAATTTTCGCATATTTGTACAAGTTGTTGACCACATAAAAGTCCAAAATCATCAAGTATGAGTGACGTCTCCGAGAATGAATCTCAATAAGTATTTGGAGTAACTTTTAAGAGTGTTATAATTATAAAAATAAAAAATGACAATTATTACCATAGAAGACATTACTGGTCAGAATTCCATTACAATAACTAAGTTTTACAGAATATTTTTTATTTAATTGAATGAACAATATATCAACCTACTGATATCTACGAAGACAAGATTCTTAATCGTACTTTTCTTTTCTGTGGAATAAATAGTTTTTTGCAGATTGAGATATTATTTATAAGGCTCCACCCCTTAGAAATCCCCGAATATTTATTATTATTATTATTATTATTATTATTATTATTATTATTATTATTATTATTATTATTATTATTATTATTATTATTATTATTATTG
>LTAE01000383.1:19399-38069 GCA_001647135.1 Pontederia paniculata | reverse complement strand
CATTAATATAATTCATTCCTCATGAAAACTCTAAAACCAGAATTCATAACACGAAATCATCATCTCTAATTCATCATAACATGATAAGAATCCTAACGTGCATCGATCTATTAAGAAAAAGCCAAATCTATGGGATCCGCCATCTTACATACCTTTTTCCTGTTGGATCTTTCTTTGTTCTTCTCTTGGATCTAATCTCTTCGTCGTTCTTCGTGTGATGTCTCTCTTCCACCGCCTCCTAGGGATTGGATACAGATTTAGAATAGATAGAATAACAATACTAGGGGAAGAAATATTGATCTATTACCTGCGTGCTTGGAGAAGAGAAGAGGAGAGGAAAGAGAGAGAGAGCGGCTAGGGTTTTGGGAGAGGGAGATGCCAAAAGAGTTGCAGATTATTTGGAAAGGCTTATTTATATGGAGGCCCAACCTCTAACTTAATATCTTTATATTTATTTTCTATTTAATAAATTTCTGGGTATTACAGAAGTAGCTTGAGAAAAGACACAAAAGTAAACATAACATGTAGCAAAAGGTTTGTAATTAAAGAAATGAGCCTATTCATCAATGCCTGCAACTACTGAATAGCTAGCTCATAATATATGCTCATTTATGGTTTGGAAGATTCCTAACACTTCTAAAACATCCTCCTAATACTCACATGCAACCAAACATCTCTAAAAGTTGATAGAATTAGAAGATAAATATATCACCTACTTCATCGTAAGAGTAGGAGGATTTTTAAGAAAATATAGAAGAACCCTTAATGGTTCTACTTCTATCACTCATCCTTCCTTCATATTTGTCTGTGCAATCAATCTTTTCTTCCATGATGCACTACTACCTGCTCCCCAGTAAAATTTTCTTCTGAGGCTTTTTTTTATCCTCTACTTGTTTCTTTCTTTTCTGTCTTTAATGATCCTACTTTAGCTTCCATGAAGGTTATGATTGTTGGATTAAAATATTTTTTTTAATTCCATTGATAGGAATTTTTGTGATAATAATTTTTTAATTAGGTCAAACCTTTTTAAGGATAAATTAAAATTTATGTTCACATAGGATTCTTGTATTTTTTGTATGCTATAAATACATAAAAGTAGATTTTTGTAAGACATATGGTCCGGTAGACATCTTCAATGCTTAGAAGCTTAAAAAGAAGAGAGAAAATTTGAGAAGAGAAGATAAATCTTACTTATATATATTGTTCATCTTTTATATATTTTATTTTATTCATATTTTTCAGAATTAATAATGTAAATCTGTGAAGATTTTGTCCATGGAGTACCGAACCACGTAAATATTTTGTATATTGTTTAATTTTCCTGCACGATTTTTTTTGTCATACTATTATTTTACAAAATATCGTACGCTTGATTATTATTATTATTATTATTATTATTATTATTATTATTATTATTATTATTATTATTATTATTATTATTATTATTATTATTATTATTATTATTATTATTATTATTATTATTATTATTATTATTATTATTATTAAAAGTTTCTAGGTACTGTTTAAAGTTGGACATACAAATTTGTCATCTAGAGAAGGAAAAATGGAATTGAGTTTGAAATATGATTATATGGTTACAATGGTACTTATGAGTAGACAGTTCAATTGCATTTCTGTAACGCTCCGCGAGCGCGCCCCGCACATGGCCGAATCGATATCCGACACGCGTCGAGGTGGCTCCCGAGGCGGTACGAGAAAACGATAAACAATCGCAGCGAAAAATGATATAAATCAGTAGCAGCAGCGGAAACGATCAATAAACTCGATACATTGTCATAAGAACATCAAATGTTAACTTACAACATCTAAGCTCATGGCTTATACATAGTCTTGAGCTCATAGCTCATACAACGGACTCGATATATGCTGAAAGTAAGAAAAGACGTACTAATTGGCCATATACTCATACAACTCGATACTTGGCATGTGCCATGTGCAATCTTCGCGCCAAAGCAGCACCTCCATACCTATGTCTGTCGGCCTGCAGGATCCAATGCAGGGGCAGAACCCGTGAGTTTTTGCCCAGTATGTAAAACATATAAATAATAACGATAACAATATACCATCAAGCCAAAATAAAGCATGTTATCACGATATCAATGTACAATAATGATTAAGTCGTTATATCTTGGGATTTTAACCATTTTATATCAACAACAATGACTAACATGAACACTTAATACATTAGACATCCTAATGTTCAATAATGATAACAATATGTGTCTATGCTAGACTTACCTTATTTGTTGTTATTTGATGACCGAAAGTCTCCTTTGTGACTTCCTCAATCCGTCCCCATATGAAGCCGTCCTCATCAATATGAGTATTGCTCATTACAATAACAATATAGATCCGTGATCCATCAATAACAATATGAATATTGTTCCATGAATCATTTATCCGTCAATCATCAAATAGACAATTCTATGTTCAATTCAATCAATTTATGTGAGTCAATTCAATCATTGGAGGATTGGGGTAACCTTGATCGGCCAATGTGGGTTAGCTATACCCTGGGACGCACTAGCTCTCGTGGACTCTGAGCGAATTAATCCACCAATCTCACGTCTAGGTCAATACAATATGGAGGGGTTCAACCCTCCCAATCCCGTCAGACGCTCAATACGAGTTCCAATATGACAATTTCAATCAACCATTAACAATTTAACCTATTACGACTGAGCATGCAACACGTGAACTAGGTTATCAATCAATAGACTTAATATTTTGAATTCGATAAAAATGATTTTGGGTCAGGGTCGGTCGACCCCTTTCCAAGGTTCAGTCGATCGACTCCCTCAAGGGCGTCGTCCGACTTGAGGGTCGGTCGAGCGCTGCATCGACCGACCTTCTATTCTGGTGTCACATGACATCGACCGACATGAGGTCGGTCGAACCCCGTTCGACCGACTCTCAATTCTGAAGTCGTTCAGGATCGACCGACCTATGATCGGTCGAACCTGCATTCACCCAGGCCCGATAGTCGGTCGAACCCGCCCTTAAGGTCGGTCGACCGACTTGCGTCGATTTCAGAAATGTAAATGTGTGAACCTAGGGTTTTCGCTAAGTTATCAAATTTCGTCAATTCAACATTCAATAGAGGTTCAATACAATGTCATGCTCAGTCAATACAATAGCGATCTCATGGTAGATAGCATCTAGCATATGAAAACATAATTTCAAGAGTTCATCCATATTTTCGGACATTATGCAATTATTATACAACTTATGTCCTAACTATCAATTGAGCATTATAAACATTTACTTCATGCTTTCTATACATTCAACAATATATCAAAATCACATTTACACAAGATCAATGTGGGGATCCATTTACATACCTTGATTTGCCCTAATCTCCTCTTTTTTCTCCTTAGATCTTCTTCTCCTCTTTCTCTTCAAGCTCTAGTTGCCCCTCCTCCTTCCCCTAGCCTCAATGCTGCTCCTCTTTCTTGGTGATTTGCAGCCGAAATCAAATGAATGAGGCTACAATTTTCGGATTTTTTCATGGGGTTGAGTTTCAAATGTTCTTGAGGAGAGAAATGGGAGAGAAAAGAGCTGAAAATCTGTTTTCTGGGTATTTATAGTGTGTGAGAGGGAGAGTGAGTGGGTTTTGGTTCCAATAGGAAGTTGACACTTATCTGAGCTCCATTTCTTTTTCTTTTCCTTTTCTCTTTTTCTCTTTTGTTTTTCTTTCATTTAAGGCAGATATAACAATTTCATATAGAATAAAGTTTTGGAACCTATGTCTTAAGATGAAGGATTATACAATAGTGGTCGCATGTTATCTCTTCTTTGTCGAGTTTTAAGTCAAGAAGTGTGTTCATTTCTTGTGAAGGTTTTATATGCTTGTTTTCTAATTCCCTTTTTTATTTCAACCTAATAAAATTGCGGGCTTCAATTTGTTTGTTCTTAAGCACTAAAACTTAATTTGTTTAAATCAATAACTTATGAAAATATGATTAATCTATATATATATATATATATTAATAATTAGATAAATATTAACGTACATAAGATGCATTCGGGTGCGATCACAAATGCATAAAGACATACAAAATTTATATTTTAAATTTTAAATAAAATATTTTTTATGATCTTTGTGATCGCACCGAATATTTAATTATGTATAGACAATATTAATATACCTTTAATAATTATCATTATCCCTCATAGACTCATACTTATATTTTTCAAAAAAAAAAACTTATAAACTTTCTTTTTAAAATAAACCATATATATTTTAACTACAGAAAGATTTGTTTTTGTCTAACTTTCCTTGATTTAAACATCCTACCAAAATTGACTGCCTTTTTGACCCAATCTTGCAACCCTCGTAGAGGGTATCTCCGGTTGCAACGGCCTCTCTTCCTTTTTTTGGTCGCTTGGTCTTTTAAATTTTTTATTCTCGGTCAAAAGTCCTAAAATTTTAAACTTTGGCGTTCCCATAAAACTAACGGTAACCTGCGCACCGGACAGTTTTGCCAGCCTGTCAACCGCGGTCAAGTTACCGCCAATCCCAATCATTTGCCCGCCCTATATAAACCCCCTTCATCTCTCATCAATGTCCGGAAGCTCTAACAAACGCGCTCTCGTCCTCCTCCCGACCTCCAAACTCCCGACCCTAATCGCACCGCACCGTTCCGATCGCCGCGGCGAGGTAGAAATGGATTCCAAGTTCCTCGCCGTCATCGCCGCGGTCATCTCGCTCGTCGGTGTCGCCGCCGCCGTCGATGCTCCGGCTCCCAGCCCCGCCTCCGCCGCCTCCTCCCTCTCCGCCCCGTTCGCCGCAGCCCTTCTCTGCTCCGCCGCCGCCGTCGTCTTCGGCCACCTCCGACACTGAATGCCGTGAGCACATCCTGCTGCGTCGCCGACTCCCGACGTCCTCGTCATGTCTTCCGTCTATTAGATCACCACCGCATCTTGTTTTTTTTTCTTCTCCTCTTGGTTACTTTTGACAGCATTTGTTTGGATCTGTGTTCTTTCGAGGGATGGCAGTCGTCCTCCGGCTCCCTTCCGAGATCATGGATCTTTGATAGGGTTCTCCTTATGTTTCCATTCGTATATTAATTTGATGTTGGTGTGAGATATTTTTTTATATATTTATAGTTTACTATTACTAAACTTATCATGCGTTCATTAATTTTGGTTGCAGTTAAGAAATTTGTGTATATAATCCAGTTTGGTTGGATGACGATTAGAGAGCCGAGTCTTAGATAATTTTTTTTATCATTAATTTGTTTTCATGTCCGAGAGTTAAATTAAATAATTACTCTATCAGATGGATCTTTCTTTAGTAATTTGAAATTAATGTACCTGTTTCAGACTTTAAACTAAAATTATTAGTAATTATGATTAAGAAATTAGTTGTATTAAAGTTATTAGTAAAATGGTTCACATATATATTAACACTATCATGTTAGAACTATTTCGGTGTTCGAACTTGTGCGGTAAGATAATGCTCTGATCAAATTTAACGACTTTATAATTAACCTCACGGTAAAGTTGAGTTTTTTTCGAACTAGTACATAATTTTGCTAATCAATTGTGTCTATTGAACTTGGTTCGGTGCGGTGGCATTATGGTGAATAGGTATATTGTGAGGAGGGTGTTGCAAGTTGTATGGCTGCTGCGTTGCCTTGATCTAGGTTGGAAATGTAGTTCACGTGGGATGTTGGGGGACCGAACCTGATGAGGCCGAATCCACAATAATAGGAAACGTTTTATGACAAGCAGTTAATTAGATTAAACTTAGTTTTCTCATCATGGTAAACATATTTCTTTTTTTAAAAATAAAGATATAAATTTTATTCAGCATCAGACTCGAAATTGAAGTATAACCATTCTAAGAGCCTGTTTGGATAAAGAACATCCTATAGAATAAGAGTTTGTTCTTACTTTTTTACCAAACATCATTTTTTTTACTCTGTGGGTCTCAGATCATTTATCGCAAGAACAAAGAAATTAATGAGAACAATGTGTTCTTACTTCACTCAAGAACACTTTGCTCTCGATATATGGGGTCAATTGTCCTTGACTCTGGAATAATTTTTTTTGGAGCAAACAGGCCCTAAGAGATTAGTCTATGAAAAACAAATTTTGAGAAAACATTTTTAAAAGCAAATGAACGTGACAGATAAACGGTATACATTTTTCGTAGAGAATTCAGATCAATCATCACTTGAGCGTCATTAATTGTCATTCAGGAGATAAAGAACATTAGTTTTAGTCTTAATATGATATCCGTTAAATCTCATTTATTTTATTTTTCTTTTGGACGTGAGCCTGTCGAAGTATTACAATTGCCTGTATATTAACACGCAGGAAATAAACTTTATTTACACGGGCAATTATCATAAAATGATTAGAGTGCCATTGGAGTAAATATTTATTTGCTACATCACTAACCCCAAATGAGTCCTAATTAGATAACAAAGGTGTCGAAATAGTTACTGCTAGTAATTTTCTTTGGGTAAAAATCATAATGATTTGATTTCCTTAGCTGGTATTTTTGTATTTTGTTTGATTGAATTGAATACATGAAATCAAGAGAGATGAGTGAAAAAGGGAAACAGAAGTTCCATCTCGAGATAGAGAGAGGTAAGAACAGAACACCAAGAAGAATAGACATGGTGCAACTTCACACCTTTCGCTTATGAATTGAGAAGTGCCGTTTCTTTATATTAAGTCCATGAGCCTCACGTTAATAGTTGGAAAAAAAGGAACCATTTAAATATGATAAAGAAAAAAGTAAGGTTCCGCACTCTTATTGTGAGCTTAGTGCATGGCATCATCCTCGACCATTTGCATATATGCACAACTGCATAAGCTTTTCACAAAGATGTCTGCGTGTTTGCCACTCACCAACTGAGCAAATTCTTATGCCTTCAAGTGGCCAATGGTTCACGTAATATTATAATGTTAACATAAATTATTCAAAAGCTGTGTATCCACGAGATGTGGTCACGATAATGGAATGATCTGTACCCGGGAATCCACCAATCCTGAGCACAATGAAGACACACTACTACCAATTCATCCTTGGATACTGGATTCATAATCAAGGATCAACCTAAAATGACATCATACCTCAGAAGCTTATATAGGCCTCATGTATAAGTTCATAGATGCTGCGAGCAGCAGAAGCATGTTAAAGTTCATCATGGACCTTTTCGGCAGATTCCGGAGAGATTTGGTTCTCAAGAAGATACCTCATGGCCAGAGAAGCATGAAGGGCTGCACCATAGGGAAGCACATTCTCATTGACTGTGAAGTATGGAGAGTGACCAGGGTGCATTGCCCCAAGTGAGTCATTCTTCATACCCAGGAAGTAGTAATATGTGTTTGGAATAACTTCATTATAGAATGAAAAATCCTCTGCCCCCATTACCGGTTGCTTTTCTCTTATATTGCTCGATCCAATTATCTCCGAAGCGACCTTGTGAAAATGCTTATGTAGTCCGTCGCTATTGACTGTTGGAGGGAAGAAGGGGCGTAGGAAATTTACTTGCGCATTACATCTTTGTACTGAAGCTTGAGCAACAATAACCTGATGCAAGACAGACAAGGGAACCATATAAAAAATTAAAATTCACCACTTTAATTAATGGATACGCTTCCAGCTTCATCTGAAAGAAAAATACAGGAAAAAAATTCTGAACAGTTTCATGCCATTGCAACCACGAGAGGATTCCACATTGTACCTCTTCGATTCGCTGCTGGAGTAGAGTAAAGCTTTCTTTGGAAAAAGCCCGGAAAGTTCCGCCAATGGTAACTGAATCAGGTATCACATTAAAGGCACCCCCGCCTTGAAATTTTGCAACTGTCACTACCTGCAATAACAAACTCATGCAAAGCGTAAATCTTATTTCATGAATGAGAACTTCAAACCAAATAAATCTCTAGAAAAGAAAGAGCAAATAAATGGTTACGGCCTACTCTGTTGGGATAGCTAAGTGATTCCATGGGGTTAAATTAGATTGCCTCCATTTCCACAGGGTTGAAGTTAAAGTAGTTTATGTAGCTCCAATCATCTAGATCAACATTACCACATACTTGGGCTCGCAGTTCTTGGATCAAGTACAAATGGCCTATTTGGGGCGATGAACTGCACCCATATTCCACCGTAATGATGTTCAGTGTGAGAACTAAGATAAATAGCACATTATTACCTGTGAATCCAGAGGATCAGCTTCACGTGAAACTAGGTGCTGCAAGCTTACTATCACATTTGATGCAGCCAAAATTGGATCTATTGTGTGCTGAGGAAGAGCAGCATGACCTCCTTTTCCACTTATAACAGCGTCAAAAAATCCAGACCCAGCCATGACAGGACCAGCCCTAGATGCCACAGTACCAATAAGTATGTCAGTTGCAACATGAAACCCAAAAGCAGCATCAACATTTTCTAGGACTCCAGCTTCCACTATTTTCTTTGCCCCACCACCTCCTTCCTCTGCTGGTTGGAATACGAGAACAACTGTGCCCTATTAAAATTTCAACCATGGTGAGCAACTCGAGCATACAAATCATGTAATATAAATTAGCCATTATTTCAAGAACAAAGAAAAAGAACTAATGTTAATGAAACAGTTATCCCTCTGAAAGTAGAGGTGAGAATGAAACAGTAGCATCACTGAAGAAACGGAAAGGAAGCGAAATACTGCTGATATCTGTTTTTCTTAAAGGAAAAAAGGAAGAGAAATACTGCTGAATTTTGTTATAGGAATACTGCTGATCTGTGTACCTGGATACCCACAGGGTAAACAATGATTGTACAATCTGCATTATGTTATTAATATATGCAATGATTTCTTCCTTTTCAATCTCTTCTCAAGTGGCATCGCTGCAATATATAAAGCTCATCATGTCAAGTTAATCCATTAGTTTTTTTTCTTTCTTGAGAGAATAAATACATTAGCTGGTGCAGATTATCAATCTGCCTGATTATCAAGGGTTGCACAAGTTTTCTCTGCTCTGATTGTTTACTGGCATTTAGAGTTTCCATACCTTTGCAACCATTCTAAATTCTCCTAAAGGGAAACTATAAAAGAGCAATCAGACTTAAAAGATGCAAATCCACGTCACATCCACAGATATTTCATAGAAGTAATTTTATACAATGCCAGGTAATTAACTATTACAGCATTATCAAAGGTCTGGAATTATGGTAAACAAGGTGCTATACGCACCTCATATACATTTTCAATCCCAAGGATCATTCCCGAAGGTTATGATTTAAAAAAAAAAGTTAAATGGATACATGTGTACTGATAAATTATAAGTGTTGAAAAGAAAGGTTAAAAGTTGGCCCGAATATCTTTATCGGAAATCAAAACAAGCCAAAACTCAAAAAAAAATCCAAATTTCAGGATGGACAGTCAATTATCCCCATAATAATTGTGGACCATCCTTGTACAGAAGGACAAACGACCGACTAGACAAACGGTTGAAATGTTATTGAACAGAGGTAATGACGGTCGTAAGAACAGTTGACTGTCATAAAGGATGTATGACAACACATTGAGCAGAAATAAAGACAGTCGACTAGACGATCGATCGACCTAGAGGATGGATGAGAGCAAGTCCACAAAACTGAAGATGGCGAGGTTCAATGGATCGTCCCTTGAAGATACGGGGTCGTCCTTGTATTGACAAAGGTATAATGGCTATATTTGATTGTCAAGACAGTGAACAGTCTATGACATGTCTGTCAATCATCCTAGAGCTGAAAAGGTTGCAACAGCTATAGTTCACGACAAAAAGCTTCGGGGAGGTTCGCTATGGCGATATTGAAGATGTCTGTCTATAAAAGATTACCCTCAAAGGCCATGAACCAGTTACTCATTGAAATTGTTCACTTATAAACATACTTGAGCACACAAGAGCATTTTGAGTCTTCATTTGAAATTATAGTTCCTTTCTCTCTTACATTCTTGAGCGTTTGTAATCTTGTAAAAGAGAGAGATAGGTGAGAATTCTCTGTGTAATGTCTGGGAGAGCTCGTTTGTTTGAGGCTTGGTTTGCTTCTTGAATGGAGAAAAGGTAGTGAAAGTGTAAAGGGTTCTTCTTCCTATTCAAAAGAAGAAGGATAGTGCATCTCCAAGGTTCTGAAGAAGTGAGAAGTTGAAGTGAGGATGTAGGCCAAGGAATTGGACTAAACCTCGTCAGCAAACCTTGTCTCTTGAGTCTGCATTCTTCTTCTCTTACTTAACTTATCGTTTTACTTACTTGCTAATCGAATTTCTTGAACAACGATTTAATCACTTAAAGTTCATTAAAACAGAAATTTAAACCCCCAACCCACCCCCCGGTTAGTGTCTTTTGATCCTACAATATATATGTATTGAAGGCAAATACACATTATTAATATTCAAATTAAGCTATAAAAGGCCGTCAATGTGTTTAATTTACTAGTTAAATTCTTAGAAAATGTGATAGATTTTTCTTTGGTGATTAAGGTTCTAACTGAATGGATGTTGTATCAACCCGAATGCACAGGAGACAAAATAAATAAGAGACTATAATCACAAAACTTTCCAGGTTAAATACACTAAACTGGGACAAATGTAATTTGGATCAGAAAAGAGAATCAACTAGTCCTGGTCTAACTTGGTGAAAAAAGCATTTTCTGAAATATTTTGGTATCGGGTGGCATAAGCCAAACTTAAAAAATGACATCATGTCTTCACAAAAGAATAAAAGATAATATATGTGAAGAACGTTCTCTTAGCAAATACCTGTGAGAATATTTAAGCAAGAAATCAACATACGAGAATACTAACATTGCTTCGTTGTAGAAAATATTCTAAGAAGACTACTTTAAGTTCATATGCCCCTATCCAAATGATTAAGCAGTCAGATTCATAGAAAAAGAAATATAAACATATTTGAGGCAGCCAAAAAACATAACTTCAACAACTAAACGCATGATTTTTAGGCTCCATAAATATGCACATGTTAAACATATGACATACTAGATATTCGATTATTGATTGTGCTGCAATGATCTAAGCAAAGACTAGGAAAAGTATTATAACTTCCTTAGGCTTATGATATGCAAAAAAATTGATCTGGAAAAGTTATGCTCGATGCATTAATACAAGCATCACCTGCATAAAACTAATAAATTCCAATTAGGTGGATTGCGAGGCTGAAAGGTAGATAGCATTGCAAAAATTAGCTTCCTAAACTCTATGGAAAACATGCCATTATGCTTTGATGGTGGCTTCTTTTTTTTTTCAAAAGAAGTATGGACAGTTTTTTTTCTTTTGCCAATTGAGATAAATTTAATAGTTAAATCTGACTAAATTTTGCAACACTGAAGTAAATTCAGATAACAATGATGAATGCAAAACCTGTAGATCGTCATGATGTTTTTGAAGAATCTTAGCAGCACCAAGCAACATCGCAACATGTGCATCATGGCCGCATGCATGCATCTTTCCAGGTACCTTGCTTTTGTGCTCCCATTCCACTAATTCCTATTCAAAAACCAGGTACCAAAAGCTATTATTTCCCCAGAAATTTTCACATGGACTGGAAACGATAATCTTCCAATCTACAGAAATTACTAAAAAAATATATCATGAAAGTTCAAGGTAATATGTTTGATCTGATTCTGCAAGCAAAACATAATTTTGCGTTTTATCTCACTACAGAGAGGATGAGTGGAATTAAGAGTCTACCAAATGAAAAACAGACCTCTTTTTCTTCATTTCTATGAGCTTGTTCCAAAAGAAATATATCTAAGTAGCATACTCATTAGCACTGCAAAATCTCATAAAAAGAACTTTTTTTTTGTTTCGTGAATGGACCTGCATCTCTAGGGCGTCCATGTCGGCCCTCAACGCAACAAACGGGGGCTTTCCGGTGCCGACGTATCCGACGACCCCGGTGCCGGCGACAGGGTGCTTATAAGGGATTCCCATGGCTTCGAGCTCCGCGCGCACGAGCTCGCTGGTGGCGAACTCCTGGTAGCCGAGCTCCGGGTTCTCGTGGATCCTCCTCCGCACGCCCACCATCCAATTGAAGAATTCCGCCTCCTTAGCTCTCTCGAGCAGTCCGGCGACGGGATCGAGCTCCGACCGCGCGTTGCGTGCCGAAAGCAGATGGAGAAGGAGAGGGAGGAGGAGGAAAGCGAGCGCCTTGGAGGAATCCATGGACGAAGCAGAAGAAACACCTCCCAGTGCCCATCTTCCTCTCTCTACTCAAATGTATAAACAAATGGAATAAAAGAAAAGGAAAGAAGAGCCTGCCTGCCGTCGGATTTAATTTCGAGGGTATTTGATCAAGTTTTTAAAAATTAATTTTAAATTTTAAATTTGATATCAGAATTTAATTCAGCAATCACGTTAAAGGAGCAGAATAAGAAATAAGATATTTTTTTTTCTTAGAGGTCGACGACCCTGTTTAATAAGTTTCGCCATCATATTCAATTTTAACGATCAACTTTTACAATTTAAAATAATTAATTATAAATGATCAAAATCGAATTGATCGTCTGGATTATATGCTAAGTATGTTTTTTTCACTTTCTATCTCATTTACGATTGCATCAAGTGAGATGAATGAATGTATGAAGTGCACAAAAATTGGTGAATTTAAGTTTTGTTTCTTCTTTTCAGTGCATTCCACAGTGATGCACGAAATTCAATAATATAATATTAAAAATAAATTATGTCATTTTTAATATTGAGAATTTTTAAATATTGCATGTGATTTTCTATATTGTAACATTGATTTTCACATATGGTCAAGGACAATCGAAACTTGCAACTGGCGAAAAGCTATCGTAGAAGAAAAAGATGGCATTACACTAGTTCAATTGGTATCTTTTTTTCGATATGAAATGGAGCCGTAGCTCATACTAAAATACTTAAAAATGGTCAGAGATACATGTGCGAGGTAATGTGACCCATTACAATCGCTAAAAAGAAGCAGGCCGAGAAAACATAGGGGTAAACAAAGAGTGAAAAAGCTTGATTTCGTATCTAGAGATGCACATGCCAAGTAGTCCGCGGGGGGATTACCTCACTATACACATGACGCACTTTCACCAACTAATCTTTAAAGATGAGCTCCTAGTAGTAGGACATAAGGGGTTGGAGGTGCGGTCCAATTGTAGAGCGTCCGCAGATTGTGTTCACAATGAGTTCACTATCATATTCTAGCACAATTTGGTGAATTTCTTTCGACCAGACCAGTTCTAGGCCTATAGTCCACTTGGTGTCTACATCATACATTCGACAATTCCTTTATGATAAAATACACATAAATAGATAAAGTGTATTAAATAGTTCTATTTAGGAATTCATTTAATGGAGTAATTTTCATAATTTGTCCCCAATCATATATTGTATATATATATATATATATATATATATATATATATATATTATTCTATACTAATCTAGTTTTTTTCACTTATTTTGTGAAATTTTTAAAACCTCATTTTTCATAATTAGACATGTAATTCAGAAATACACCGATTAGTCAAAGCAAACTTTAGAAATTGTGGTGATCGAAAAGAATTGCCTCTAAAAAGGATAAATAAGTAATTTCTGCTTATGTGGTGCTAAGGAATCCTGGCACCGAACTTGAAATAAATATCTCTTTTTAATATACAATATATTAAAATACAATGAAATAATATAAAAGTATTAGAGGGAGAGTGGTCATGGCCTCTTTTGTCTTTGAACACAAATAGTGTGTAACACTTGGAGAAAAAAATAACAGTGTATTTAACTCTAATTCAAAACCGAATTTAATTTAAATATATAATTACACCCATAACAACTCATGCATTCCTTGTTATCGACTCCCTCAACACACATCTCTCTCTTCCCTTTCATATGTTTCATTTCTATCACGATGTACCTCTCATATTTCTTCTTGTCTTCTTCTTCTTTCTTGGTGGCATAACATCGGATGACCAAAAACGTTGAACACGATCAGAGTGGAAGAAAAGCCAATGAGAAAGGATGAGTATGATCTTGAAGATCAATCATATCATCTAATGAGGTGTGTTAAATGAAACTAAACAACGGATTTTAATATTCTATTAGATCTAGAACTTTAGCCTACTATGAATCTATGTTTGATGTCTATAGATATTTGTATAGTGACCAATTTGCATGCATCCATCTTGATCCCTCATGTTCTAATCTTAGAAGTTCTTACTATTATTTGGATCTTCATCTAGTGATCAAGTGATTCTATTATTGATTATTTTCCATTTCACTAGTGGGAATATTAGAATATGTTTGCATTAATCTACTAATTTTCTAATTCATAATATATGTGTGGATTGATATTATCGCCTTTCAATTTTTCTCCTCATATGTCTACTAGTCTTTAGCACGAGCAATGTATTAGATTTATGTGTAGTTTTAAAAGAGAACTTTTTTACTTATTTTGTATTTTGGAGTTTGACATCTTAGTTATTTTTGTATCAGAACGACATTAAATATGCCTTTGACCCAATATGATCATATTATTCAATACGGTTGGACCAAAACATGATCAAATTACCCGATACGATCATATTCTTCAAATGACCATACAAAAATTTTATCGGTAAAGTTCATCATAGACCCTTTTAACCCGATACAACCATATTCGTCAATACGAGCAAACAGGAATATCCTCAGTTATGGGAAGTAATGAAACACTCCATCAAATATGATCATATTTATCAATACGATCGGACCGAAATCTCATCAACTTAGTCGATACAACCATATTTATCAATATGGATGGATCGAAAACTCGTCAATTGAACTCTATTGTATATGATAAAGCCCAATACAATCGTATTCTTCCTTATGGACAAACCGTATTGAGGCGTCTTAACATTGTGGATGGAGTGATTAATCTTTCAATATTTTGTCCATGATTTCTCTATCCAATTAAAAATCACTCAACACTTCTATTATTGGATTTTCTTTCATTTATGACTCTCAATCCATCGAAGTCAAAGACAGTGGAAGGTTAAAAGATAAAAGATGAAACACAAGGATAGTCATAGCACCATTGTTCAGTATTGTCATTCATTTATAAGGACTTCACCGAATGTATGTGATTAATCTTTCTCTAAAAAGAGCTTTTGTCGTGGCTTGATCCCCCACTAATCATTGACAATATGTTATATTGTTTGCATGTCACACCCTATAAAAGTGAAGACTCTGTCTAGCGAAATAAGATGTCAAAAAAGTTGAAAAGAAAATTTCATTTATTAAAATGATATTTTCAAAGCAACACTATGAATCCTATTGAACTGAATTGAAAAGTAATACTACCAAACCAACATTAATGAAACCTACTGAATTGAAGATTAGAAGCAACTTCCATTGATTAAGGTAATGTTACCAAAGCAACATTATCGAATCATATTGAATTGAAGATTAGAAGAACCTTCTATTGATTAAGGCAACGTCTTACAAAGCAACACTATCGAATCCTATTGACCTGGAGTTGAAAAGCAACTTTCCTTGAGTTATTTCATGTTTTCGAAGCAAAGCCATTGAATTATATTGAACTATTGAATTGCATTGAACAATTGAATTTATCGAATCACATTGAATTATTGAGTCATATTGAACCATCGAATCATAATTAATTATTTAATCATAACACTCTATCGAATCTCATTAAATTATATAATTATATTGAATAAATGAATCCTACGAAATTATCACATCATATTAAGCATCAATCTTCTTCTATTTGTTAAGGAATAATAGCATAAATATCAATCATTATTATTCATTTATTATTAAATGTTTACGGTACATTTGAAAGGAATTATCACTATTGAATATTATCATGATTCATTTTCCTAAATAATATGTATTAACATTCAATTCCACTTTTATTATTATATTTATCACACACCTGGACTTCATACGGGAGAATTGCCTCTTGTGCATTTGGTTCCTGCAGATGCGGGTGAGTGATCGGTGGCTTAACGATGTGTGACGATGATACTCGACGATCAATTTTCATATGGCTTAGGGACCTTCATAGATGTATTATCTTTTTTGTATTTTACCATGAATAAATATAATCATTCAATTGATTATGAAATTACGATTGATTATGCCATTTAGACGTTCACATTTAATATACTTATATTATATTTTGTGTCAACTTCTTTCTTTTCGTAATTGTGTCAGTATTTGAATGATCAATGATCAACAATATAATTAAATCATAGAATTGAGTAGCGTCTGGAGAGATGAATTATACCACGTGGCAATAGTCACTTTTGAGGACATTATATAGTATGTGGGAGGACAATCTCCACACCTCACATCTCTCGCTACCTCCACCCCCTCAACTGAAGTGAGAGAGGTGAGAGCCACAACACCACACTCCATGCCATATATGGAGGGATGGAGACCCATCAAAGGAATTATTTTTGTCACCATTTTAAGTTAGCAGACTATTTTGTTAATTGGAGAATATGTATACACCTGTTAGTATTCTCGTCTTCCTTCCCACAATTTCTAAAGAAAATCTAGAAAGGAAGTATTATTCCCACTTGGACTACCATTAACTCTTACAATAAGGTTATTGTGTCCATTTCATAATATATATTTATATTTGTTATATCTTCATCTACACAAATGCAAAAAAAAATGCATTTTCGTTTATCACAAGTTATAGTTTTACTTTTCTTATTACTTACTCCAAATGTAAAACATGTTGTGTAATGCCTAAAAAAAACAAAAAAAAGGAGGGGAAGCATCACTACGGCTAGCGATGCCAAGGTGCACCATAGCGATGTCAATTGGGACCGTAATGACCAAACGACGCTGACGCTTCATGGAAACGATACGGCTCTAGCGTTTCTAAACGCCCTTTATATCTCCTTTACATATTTTTTTCACCTCTAATTTTTCTTTCTCCATCTTCTGTCTTGTTTCCTGTTGTTCCTTCTCACCTTCACGTATGGGACAACATGAGTAGAGGAAGAAGGAAGGAGAGACACTGGCGGCGACATAGCAGGAATCCGAGGACGTCGGGGTACATGCTAAGGTGTGTTAAATGGAATTAAATAATGGATTTGATATTCCTGTCAGATATAAAATTTTGATCTAATTTTTCTATTCGGTTTTTCTCTATTTGTCATGTTCATGTAATTAGGAATATGTTCAGTATTATTTTGTGTTTCTAGTTCTGGCTTTTATTCACAGTTAGGAATTATAAGAATCACTACGGTAGGGTGAAAATAAAAAATAAAATCAGTCTAATTACGGATAAAACTTATATCACTGCGGTTGAATATGTTTTTATTACAAACTGTGATGCAAATGAGGATATCGCTACGATCCCATAAAAATTACTATAGCTACATAAGGATATACTACGGATGACAATACTATGGCTACGATCGAGTTTTGTCTACCGTAGCGTATATGCGCAGCTAGGTGCATATTCACCGTATGCACGTAATGTGCATATGCACCATGGTGCATATTGCACCATGTGACAAATGGGCCCCCTTAATGCACCATGGTGGGTTGACTTTTATATATAAATAAATAAATATATATATAATAATAGAGTTATATATATATGAAAAGATTTGGAAGGCTAAATTATTATCTATTATTCTATTAATTACTGAATTAAATTAGTGATACTAATTTTAATTATATTACATTATTAAATTATTTACATTCGGAATATGTTATTCATCATACTATGACTTGAATAATTATATCGTGAATTGATTATTTAGAGACATTTCATGCACTACGAGTCAACCCATACTTGAAGAATTATGATTATTGATATTCTCGCCATATATGATCATATTCAGGGGCGGAGCCAGGAATTTTTTCAGTGGGTTCACGATTTAAACATAATATACGAACACACTTCCGATCCATGTAAAATAAAAATTCATGATTGGTTAATACATAGAACGCAAGGTGTGTTCAAATCAAATTGTGTAAAAAAGTCATTATTTGATTACAAGAAAGGGACAATCAAGTTTTTTATCGATATAAAATAAATAAAAATAAAATAAGTAAGACGAATGATGTTAAGATTTTAAAAGAGATATCATCCTATCTAAATACATCTCTTTTTTTATCCTTTATTATTATTCTGACACCATTAAATATGACAACTAACTTGCTAAGCCAACTTCACCAGCCAATTAACTAACTTACTAAGCTAACTTCACCACCCTATCTAAATATTTTTCTAGTGACATAATTAACTGCAAAAATATTTAAATTAAATTTGGAAAATGATCAAATGCACTAAATAAATAAAAACCTAAGAAAAGAAAAAAATAGTAACTATGAAATAAATATATTACAAAATAAGAAATGAACGATTAATAATTGTGTTTCTATATTACTCCATTTTAAATATTAACAACACAAACAAACAATGCAATGATACATGATATCAAATATGAATAATTCTTCAAAAAAATAAATAAAACAATTACATGCAAATTATATATATATATATATAATATTATAAACTGTGATAACTATATTAAAATATATAAAAGAATAAAATTTAATACCTCGTGAGAAGAATATCAATGAATTATGATATTAATTTCAATTATATCTATGCTGCAAAAGAAAAGAACATAACAAAAAATATATAAAATAAGCTAAAA
>LTAE01000383.1:1985-18847 GCA_001647135.1 Pontederia paniculata | reverse complement strand
ATATATATATATATATATATATATATATGTTTATTATCACTTAAGAGTTTTTGAACTTCGATCTCCATTACCTTATCAGTATTAACTCATATGTTAAAGTTTATGTTGCCAATCAACTCAATGTTAATTCTACCCACTGAATTGCCGATCATTTATTAGTGTGTTATCATTGATCCAATATGTATAATGATATGTCTTCATCTTGTTTATTGCCTCAACTAATTTAAATATTATGATTATTATATCAGGAAGTTCATATTCATTATTATGTTTTACACATAAGTTTTCAAAAGCTTACGGGAGAGGACCTTCCCTGCATTGATCCCCGTAGGCCTTTGATTTTTTGTAGGGCAGATCAATGATGTGTGCGGCGATGATGCTCTGGTTGCTATTGCATATGGCTAGGGGCTCATTTATATTTCTTTTGTCATATGTTGTGTTGAACTTTTGTGTTGTAATAAGCATCAACTTGGATGCTATTTGGAGTATATATTTGGTACTAGATTTGATTATGACTATGTTAATCTAGTAGCTTCTGCATTTATCATATTATGTCCATTTCTATTATTATTTTATTTTCTTCCACTGATGTGTCACCATCTTGACCAGTCTTGGTCAATAAATTGATCAAGTATTATACCGTCGTAGCGCCTACAAGAGAGGCTTCGTCACATGGTGATGGCCGAATTTTGGGGTGTTACATGTTAACTCAGATTGAAATAGTATGACCAATATGAAATTTAGAATGTGGACACTGCAGAGAGAAATCAAGATCGAAGCAACATGTTGCATACATTAAAAAGATTAACTTGATGAAGAATTATCAAGATATGGATCTTGAACTACTCGAAGTGTTTAAACAACTTCTTAAAGAGAGACTCCAATTGCCTATGAAAACTTAGCAGTATGTTAAAGGACTGTTGGAGTGCACTTCCATCTTATGATTCAATTCTATCGGAAAAGCGAATCGAGCAGCAACGTTTTTGGCTAATTTAATCACAGTGATTTTTTGACGTGTTGGTCCATCACAGTCTCCGGCAAATTTTCTTCATATATCAATACATCATTAAAAAAGTAACTTGAGGTAACTGTGAGCGATCCTGGCATCATATCTTCTCTTCCTCAGTGAACAAAGATGACAAGTCATTTCAGGGGTACCAATATGGAGCTGGCAATAATGTCAGTAATCAATAGGTATATATTCCTTGCCAACTGGATATTTGTACCTCAAACCACAAAAGTTCAATCTTTGATGTGTACCGTTGTAGGATAATGAAGAGCAACCAGATACAGCTACTTCCCCATACCAAGTTTATTTTTCAGGAGGATTGATGTGTGCATGGTGAAAACAAAGGCCAAATGGCCAATTTCCTCAAAATATGCATGTACAAAATCCCTATAGCTATGTATACCAAGATTAACATCTAAAAGAACTATGACTAGATTCAATCGTTAGCCAAATGATTAAACATACAGCAAGAGAACAATGGCCTAATGTCTGTTACTGAAATATGCTCAAGCATGCTGCAGTTTTGTGCTTGACAAAAAAACAAGCGGCACATCGGAGTAATGTGATCAACGTAGAAACTCTGATAAACCATCTCAGTAATCTCTTACTACTTGTCCCCAAAAAAGAACTCAGCTACTACAGGAATGTAACTATCTATCACTAGATAGAGTTCCCCTACAAGATTTACTAGATAGCGTTGCAAGTTTTCAACATGAATCTATCACAAGCTTTTGTCGCTTCTATGAAATGTACAAGGTAATGAAGCTCCTTTGGTCCCCCGCCCATCTTGTCTTCGTGTTAAGTTGAAGGAGGTTCACAGCATCATGTAATTATTTCACTTCATTGCATCACAAATTTCTTCTATTATTCTGAGTCACTTTCCATGTTTCCCATTGCCTTTAGACCCCTTGGTTTCTGCAAAATCAAAGTGTAAACAAGAATCAGCACCGGATTACATGTTCTGCACTCATCAATTTCAATACTTTAGGTCTCAGCTCTGATGAGATTTGAGAACAAAAGTCAAACCTTTTTAGATGTCTTCTTTTCCCGAACTTCGTAGCGCTCTAGAGTCAGATCACAAAGCCATGCTCCTGGACTAACCAGCTGCAAGGAAAAAAAACATGAAATTAGATAACAAATAACACACACATAAAATATGTAATAAAAAAGAAAGGAAAGATAAAGCTGAACAACTACTTAAATACAGTTATATCTTAGGAGTACATAATTATCTCTTCAGAGACATCCCGATAAAAAGGGAGTGCATAATTCAAGTGGTAATCATTGTGTTTCTTATAGCCTCCTATAACATGTACACATCTAACTTTCCATATATGCATACAGCTCAAACTCTTACCAATTATTAGTTCTCAAACAGAAAGTACTGCCACAATTAGAAATAAGCATCTGAAATAATAGATGCATGCAACAAGTTATCATACATCTCCACCATATTCCATGTCAATGATAGGTGAAATCTACAATAAGATCCAGGAAACGAATGCCATGCTACCCGGGAGAGTGAGGATTATGGGGGGCCAAAATAAAAATGTGATGAGAATAAAGGCTCTGATCGAAAATTCACAAGATTATAATGAAAGGCAGTGTAATTCTTTTATATACACAATATTTTTGATGAAAGACCAGTTTGTAGCTCATAATAATCTGTCATTGGAAAGTAATAAAGCCATTTCAAAAATGTTGCATGAAACATGCAAGCTAGAAAGTTAAGATGAAAACAAGATAGATATGCAACGTCATAAAGGTCCACAACAACGAAATAATGTCTGAAATAGATTACTGTTCAAAGTTCTTTCTATTGTGAAATATAGCCATTACTGCTAAAAACATTATAAAAATCGATGCTATTTGCATCCAAATTTCATTATAGTAGCACATAATCCACTTTTCCAGCACCAGCACAAAACTAGACATGATCATGATTGACCGCATAACTGTGATCTTCAATATTAGCCAATAAAACATGGATTCGTATAAATATTAGCAAATATGTGCAACTCTGAGATTGAAGTACCAGAAATCTGTCATTAGCTATAGTAGAAGAAAACTCCGAGGTGAAACTTGTTAATCATATGCTGGTCATTTCATTATCAATTTCTTAATGGAATCACATCATTCTTGTGTACAAAAAAAAACTTAGTGTCAATAGACAAGGGCCCAATTAATTAACGTCATTATAATGGCCTTTTGATATCCAATACAAATAAAAGATCTAACCAAAGAAAAAAAACCAAACTAGTTATCTAATTGTGCAGCAAGTAATAGAAAATGCCTTCACAACAAGCACAGAAACTAAAATAAGTCAAAAGGTGCTTCATATTGACTATATCTGTTTCAGAACAAGTGTTTTCTAAAGAATTATATAACCAGATCCTATTCGCTAAATTTTAAATAGGCACGCCTGGCCTGGAAGATATAAATGGATGCTTGTGTGTCCTTTTTATCTCCCTCAAAAGGCTTTCCACCAATCAATCTATAATACATCCATACCCCCAAGGCACCATTCTAAAGTATAGCTTCCATCTAAAGTAATTATGTTCCCTCTTGGAATATTGGCATATATTGATAGCATAGACCCCACTTCAATAAGAAAACAATAGAATATCTTGACATTTATCATAAATCTGAAACATTTCCAATACCCATTACTCCATACAATGACTATCAATATATCAAAAGGTTTCCGTAGTTAAAGTAAATTGATTTACATTTCTTCAAACCTTGTGAAAGCACATCTAATAACATATGTTATTTCCAATCTGTCCGATTCATATGAAAGGAACTTTTCTTGGAAGAACACAAAGGAAATCAAGACATCACACAAAGAGAGAGAGAGAGAGAGAGAGAGAGAGAGAGAGAAACCAAATGAAAGTAGCCTCAGAAAAGAAAATCCTCAAGTGTTATCAGTAAAATTTGAACAGTATGATTACAACTAGAGTTCCTGATCATTCAGATGATAGATAGCTGGTGTAGCTGAAGTTTTCAACAATGACGTAAACTGAAAAATAATCCACTGAAATTCCTCTTAACCTTTCAATCTTCTCCACTTCTGTGGGCCTAATGAAGGACCAATAGCAGCAAAACCTTTAAATTCCCACTAAGCAAAATTTTCAATGGCAATGCATATGTGCATTCTCAAACAGAAAAAAAAATGTTCCAATGTCTAATGGCTGTGACACAAAATCTCCAATAAAATAAAGAAACCACATCGGTTCAAGGTAATTTTATTTAACTTTGTAAATTCAAAAGCTCCTCTAAAATCTTAGACCTCAAAAAGCTTCCTCTCATATCAAACCACCAGCTGTAACAAGCATATTACAAACAGCTAAATCTCGTGAATGTTATTATTCCTTTGGGACAATTGAACGGGCCATTCAAAGGCTCAATCTTCTGCATGCTTTAACAACAAGTAAAGCCGAAAGAGTGGGGCCATATGTTTTCCTGGGCCTGTCAAGCAACCACCTTCCAACCATCCGTTTATGCATCAGATATATCATAATAATAAATATAATAATCCCGTTGGAAGGACACCTACCGCCGCAAGCAAAAGAGAAGGATAAGTTGTACGCTTTTTTCATTGAAAAGTACATTTGTATAACAATCCAAATGGGCCATCATTAATTAAGCATGAACAGTTAAAATATCAAAAGTTATATGAAATAATAACAATTATTTGTCATTATCACAAAGCCACCCACGATAAGTTAATTGCTTCATTTTTTTACGCTTATTGAGAAATCAAAAGAAAAAAAAAAAGAAGGGACGAGGGATCGAGATCGTCGTTACTCTTACGTTGACGGTTTTCTGGACGACTTTGGCCCTCTTTTTGGGTCTCTGAGGGAGCTTCGATCCCTTGAAGGCCAAGAAGTCCTCCTCCTTCTCCTTCGTCGTCAACGCGATCTCGAACTTGGGCCACACCGTCCCTTCGCTGCCGGACGACGTCGCTCCGGCGCCGGACTTCTTCTCCTCCGAAGGCGTGGCTCCGCCGCCAGCTCTCCCCCTCTCCGGCGACGTCACGGGCGCCCCGCGATTGCCTCCGTTCGCCCTCGTGGTGGCCGTCATCGTCGCCGACGCCTCCGAGTTCCTGAGACCGAAACCAAAAAGAAAAAACCCTAATAATTAGAAATGAACTCGAAATCGTCATCGAAGCAATCAGAAAGAGATTGGATTGGAACGGCGCTAATTAATCGGTACCTAAATTGTTGTCGGGTCATTCTGGGAGAGGCGGCGATTTCGGACATGTTCGTTAATTTCGTATTTGTGTGAACACCAAAAAAAAGTGGGGGATCCGATTGATCGATCGATTCGTCTACGAACTTGGAACGTGATCGGAAAGATAAAAAAAAAAATTACTTACTATGAAATCTCATGATCTCCTTTTTTGGGTGTGCTATTACTATCACACATCCACGTGCTATCACGAGAGTTCACATCGAAGGGGTGTGTGCGTCATGGCAGCTTGGAAAATAGATAGGACACTAATTCTTAATCTATATCTATATATAATTAATAAGGGCGTGTTTCTATTGCAAACAATAATAATATATAAGGATTGTGATAAATAGTTATAATTAAAAGATTAAATTATTATTCATATCTTTTTTTATTAATTCAGTTACAGTCTTTTTAATATTAATAAATGAAAAGCCAAAACATATAATATTAATAAATAAGCTAAAACTTCTATAAGCACAGTAAAAGTGTCGAATTTTTTGTTCAACAAATATTATTGAGGTACTTCAAAGTTCAAACTGTCAAGTCCCCAATTGATCTGGCAACATTAACATGTGCTCGTTATCCGCGCTTGGCGCGCTCGATCTCATCTTATGTGTTGGCGCCATAAAAAAAGTGACATCGTGGGCAATTCTGAACCTTTTTTTCTCGATAATAATATTTTAAAAAAAAATGTTCATGCATCTAAAATGGTAGTGAATTTTATTTTTTTAAAATTACGTGTTTACACCAATTTATATAAAAGTACATAATAATCACATGCGAGAGTGAGGGGGAGGCTTATGCATGTTGCACCTGAGTAATCGTCTGGTTGGGGATGCGATCCGCTGGAGTACGTCATTGCCGGATTCTTTCTCAGACCTGCTGCTCCGGCGGTCGACTCGGCAGGTCTTGGTGGTGGCGGTGGCGGCGACGGCAGCTTCGGGCTTTTGCCCGTCGACATCGTCCTTGTGCTGCAACTTGACGCAGCGGAGCCGCTTCCGGTTGCCCCAGTTGAGCAGCAAGTCCGGCGACGCCGCAGATACGCCGTTCGTGGTGGTATTGCGGCCACGCATGCGGTAATGGTTGCGCCCTTCCTTTTCCATCGCGTGCCAAAGTGTGCCAATTTTTGTATCTAACGCATGACGTAAGTACATTGTTAAGAACGGAAAGAATGCGACATTTAAACTTGGTCGACAAGAACATAACGCACGAGGAAGCTGACGAGAAAACAACACAAAGAACAAAGATCTCATGAAGACTGCGATTTGGATTGGATTCTTCAGATTACTCTGAACTGGAAAAAACAAAAGAATCATTATTAATTTGAAAGGATGGAATCAACAGAACAGATCAAAAGGCTTCTTTCGAACATACTGGAGAGACAAAGTATTCTGGTAAAATGAGAAATCTTTTGGATCAGGAACACAAAAGAAATGTCTCAAAATATTGGAGGGATATCGGATGCGTACGATTGACTGAGAGGAGATTACAGAAAAAAAAGTACCTTTATATCTTTCCTGTGTATACTGCTGGAAGGATTGATGATGGATCAACCTTGCTCCAAAATTCCACCTCTTGGGTTTCTGAAACGAATTAATTTGGGAGTATGAGAGAATAAATCGCAGCAGAGTTGCAAAACAGATGTAGTTAGAACCTCAGATGCAAGAAAAGAACAAGAAAAAAAAACGATGCAATAAGGAGCCTTTCCTCAATAGAAAGGCTAAAAGATCCCAAACCAGACCTTTCAATGCTCAAAGATTTAGACCAATTTGCAGAAGGTTCTTCGCAAAATGCGATGTTGCAGCAAAAGTTCCCGGCGGGCGACCAACCGATGCTCGCCCAAGTAGGCGCCTGCGGAATTATGAGGAAAATATTGTTTCTTTGATTCCCGATTGCAAGAGACAGGGGAATGAATGGACCAAAAATTGAGATTTGATAGCCCTTTCGGAGCTCCAATGGCCCAACTCTGATCTCCGAATCCTCACAGGTGCACTTGGACGCAAATTAAATCAGGAAACCTTCGAAAATTCCCCTGATTCCAACAAAACTGCAGAGCAAGAACACACGAGGATGAGTAGACGAATCCACGGGAACAAAAAGGAAAAGAATAATAAAGAAAGAAATCAAAACATTGACGGAAGGCAAATCTTTGAAGACCTCAACTTGTTCTCATCCCCTTGGATCGAACTCGAACTGTAGCAATTTTTAACAGGAGAAATCCACGCGAAGCGGACTTGGTCTGGAAGCTCTTTCTGCTTTACAAATTGTCTTCTTGGATCGAAACTTCTCACCCTTCGGTTTCCCACGGGAGGCATTTATATATGCCCTGTTTCCGCCATGACCCTCCTCCCTCCAACCCACTGCCATCGCCCTTCACGATCTCGTCCCTTGATCCGCAAACAACGACCGCAAAGCTAATCAACGTGGATTTGTTTTTTTTTCATAATAATGTTTATGGCCTCTTGTTCTTTTAAATGTTCTTAGAACAAATACAAATAACATTATTGTAAAGTTAAAAGTTTTAAAATATAGTAGTTAGAAGTTGAGCTCAATATTAATATTTGTCACTGCATTGTAGCCTGAGACCCCCCTTCGCAACTAAACTAGCACCTAGCTGAAAAACAGAGTTTTGTCCAGCATCCCAGTCTAAATGGAATATGGAATTTTAAAATTTTGATTCAAAAAATCATATTTTAAACGCCGGTTAAATTAATATATGTTCTTATATATTGAAAATAAATGTTTGTTAATATTTTAATCATATGTCATCTTATTTTGTACTTCTTTTATTATCACTCTAATATTTTTGAAGTAATTCTATATCGAAATTATAAAAGCGAAAACGAAAAGAATCAAATTCTTTATCACCAATTTTAAAAATTAATTACCAATGAAATAATTTCTTTGTTCACCATTTAAATTCTTCACTTATGCAAATTTTTGAGCACTCTTTGCTTTCAAATTTTTGAGCACTCTCTTTGCTTTCAAATTTTTGAGCAGAACCCTGTCGGGGGGCGGTACCCCCCGAACCCCCTTTCCGCGCGTAGGGATTAGATGTCATTGGGTAATACTCCAGTTCGCCTAAGCTCACGTGGACGTACCCCGTGTGAGAAACAAGAGGTCCTGAAGTATTCGCAAACTCCGACATTCTCCCACTTGGTGGATACTTCACTGCAATGAGAGCTTTGACATTAACATTCTTCTTCAATCCAGCAACAGTAGAACACCACTCAAACTTTGCACATGTAACTGCTTTAATAAGAAAGTCAAAACTATTCACTATTGTATCAACCTTTACAAGATGAGCCTCTTTCTTTTCCACCTTTTCTTGAATTGTATATCAATGTGCTTTATGCGTGAGTGAAATGTAGAATTTTTAGCTAACTGAATAGTCACTTGGTTATCACATCTCATCTCTATGGCACCTTGCTCAAATCCGAGCTCCAAGCACAACCATCGTAGTCATATGACTTCTTTTCTAGCATGTGTAAGAGTTATATATTCAACTTATGTAGAAGAGAGTGCTACCACATTTTGCATCTTACTCATCCAACTTATTGCAGCACCACACAATGTAAAATATATTCACTAGTAGACCTTCTACTATCAATGTCTCCACCTCAGTTAGCATCTACATGACCTACTATGTCAAGTCTGTTTTCATTTCCTGTACCTTCAAAACACAAAGAATAATTTATAATTTCATGAAGATACATGAAAACTCTTTTAATAGCATTCCAGTGTTCTCTGCCTGGGTTAGACATGTAACGACTCAGGACTCCCACTGCTTTTGCTATATCTGAACGTGTGCACATCATGACATACATCAAGCTACCCACTGCACTTGCATACAGAACTCGGTCCATCTCTTTAGCTTCTTCATATGTTTTCGGGCATTGTTCTGCAGATAGCTTAGTCCCTAAAGACATATGAGTACCAACTAACTTACAGTCTATCATATTAAATTTCTTCAGTATTTCTTTTATGTACTTTTCCTGACCAAGCCACAACTTTAGTTTCTCATGATCCCTTCGAATCTGCATGCCCAAAATGAAAATTGCAGGCCTCAAGTCTTTCATTCCAAACTTTTTAGCCAACAAACCCTTCACAGAATTCATCATCTTCATATTATTTCCAATCAACAACATGTCATCCATATATAGCGTGAGAATGACAAACTGATTTTCAGTTCTCTTCACATAAACACAATGATCAGAATCTAAACGCACAAAGTTAAGTTGGACCATGTATGTATCAAACTTTTGATACCATATTCTTTGTGATTGCTTTAGTCCATACAAGGACTTCTTTAATTTGCACACAAGATTTTTCTTTCCTCTTACTTTAAAGTGTTCTGGTTGTCTCATATAAATCACTTCCTCCAAGTCACCATGAAGGAATGTCGTCTTTACATCAATTTGTTCTACTTCAAGATTATATGCGGCTGCTATAGATAGAACAAGTCGTATTGACGTCATTTTCGCTGCAGGAGAGAATATCTCATCATAGTCAACTCCCTCAATCTGAGAGTACCCTTTAGCTACAAGCCTCGCCTTGTACTTCTCTATAGACCCATCTGATTTCAGCTTTCTCTTGAACACTCATTTACATCCAATTGCATTTCTATCCTTAGGCAATTTACACAAGCTTCATGTTTTATTTTTATCTAGAGACTGTATCTCATCTGCCATAGCAAGCTCCCATTGATTTGCATCATCCATAGATCTCGCATCTTTTACAGACCTAGGTTCATCTCCGGTGATGCTCAAAGCATGAAACATACTCAGAGCACTAAGAGAGTATCGAAGGGGTGCTCTCCTTTCCCGTGACGATCTCTTGAGAGCTGACATGTATCTATATCTGGGTCTTCATCTGAATCTGCATCCTCAACTTCATTATACAACTTTTCTTGATCCGATTCAGAAACAAACTCTACTTGATTTTCTTGTGCAATCACCTCTTCAGATTCAGTTTCAGAATTTTCTTCAAATACTGTCATTTTCTTGAGTTCACCATCTTTTTGTGTCCCAACTTGAGGTTGTGTTTCACGCAAAATAACATCCCCATTGTATACAATGGTCTTCAATTCTGAATTTCACAGCTTAAACCTTTGACCCCTTCCTTATATCCAACAAATATGCTCTTCTCAGACTTGTTGTCAAGTTTACCTCGTTTTTCCTTAGGTATATGGACATAAGCTTCACACCCAAACACCCGAACATGTGACAGATTCGGCTTCTTCCCAAACATTGCCTCATAAGGTGTCTGATCCTTCACTGATGAGGTCGGTGTCCTGTTCTTCAGATAATTTGCTGTGGCTACAGCTTCCGCCCAAAATTCTGGCCCCAATCCAGCCCAACTCAGCATACATCTTGCCTTTTCTATGAGTGACCGATTTAATCTTTCGGCTACCCCATTCTGTTGAGGCGTATATGGAGTTGTCTTCTGCCTTGCAATACCATTATCTGTGCAAAATTGTTCAAACTTGTCTGAACAAAATTCACCTCCATTGTCTGTCCGAAGGACCTTGATTTTGCAACTCAATTGATTTTCAACCAGAATCTTAAATTTTCGAAATTCTTCGAATACATCTGACTTACTTTTAATAAAATAAATCCAACTGTATCTCGAAAAATCATCTATGAATGATACATAGTACCTGGAGCCTCCAATTGATGAATTTGGAGTTGGTCCAAAAACATCACTGTGGATTAGTTCGAGAACCTTAGTTGCTCTTGTGCCCGTATGTTGGAAACTAACTCGGTTTTGTTTTCCATGGAGACAATGTTCACAAAATCCGAAACCCATAGAGCATTCTGGAACTCCTTCTACCATCTGACTTGATGCCAATGTAGAAAGTCCTTTTTCACTAATATGTGCTAGTCTCTGATGCCACAACATAGATGTATTGTGTCCATCTTCTTTGGCCTCTTTAGAAATAAATCCGCAACCAACAGTTACTGTTTCTCCGAGCAACTTGTATAATGTCCCATAGCGAACTCCTCGTGCAATCACAATAGAACCTCGGGTCATCTTGCAAGAATCCCTATCACAACTGAAGATAACTCCTGAATCAGCCATTGTGCCAACTGATAACAGACTTCTGCTCATCAAGGGTATATGCATCACATTTGGAATAGTCTTTACCATGCCATCATTCATCCTTATTTTTACCCTGCCACGCCCGACAATTTGAACTGCAGTATCATCTCCGAGCATGACATCCCCACCATTATATTGCTCATATTCACAAAACCAGTGTTTATGAGGCGTCATGTGGTATGAGGCCCCGGTATCAATTATCCATATGTCCTTATCTGACTGTGCCATACAAGCAGAAGCCAAATACATATCTCCTGCATCTGTCTCTCTTTTATCCGAGGATGATTCAACTTCTTTCTTGTGAGCCGGTTTATTTTTGCAATCCCGCTTCATATGACCCCACTCTTGACATTTCCAGCATTGTACCTTCTTATCTCTACTCTTCGAGCGCCCACGAGATTTGGATCTGTACCCTCTCTGATTTTGAGTCTTCTCCGCTTGCCTTCCTCTAGCCGCTAATGCCTCTTTACCAGAACTTGCAGATCCCTTTCTTCGTGTCTCCTCTGATAACAAGGCAGAACACACAGTTTCATACGATAAATCTTTATCTCCACCACCAATCACCACGATCAGATTGTCCCATGAATCAGGCAGAGAACAGAGCAGCGTTATTGCCTTATCATCATCTTGAAATTTAACACCGATTGATACCAGTTGACTAATCAACGTGTTAAAGTTATAAAGATGTGTAGAGAACGAGTCACCCTCATGCATCCGAAGATTGTACAACTTCTTTCTCAGAAATAACTTATTAACCAACGACTTACTTTGATATAGTGATTCTAATTTCTGCCACAGATCTTTGGCTGTTGGTTCGCTCATCACATTCGTAAGAATTGAGTCCGCGAGACAAAGCCGAATCAAACCCTTTGCCTTCCGATCGATCCGATCCCAATCTTCAGCCGCCTTTGGATCTGCCTGACTAGAAGTTGATGTTGCATCCTTCACCGCTTCCTTGCCACTAGGCCTTTCCTTCTCGATTGCCGACCAGAGATCTCGATCACAAAGGAGATCCTCCATCTTCATCTTCCAGAGATCAAATCGCGTTCCATCAAATTTTTCTATCTCAATTCGTGATCCTCCTGACATCTCGAATCAACCCTAATCGCCTTGAACAACCTCGCTCTGATACCAATTGATGGGAAGATTCGAGAACAAGTAGAAGATCACAGAGAGAAAACACAGGAAAAATAGAGAACACACACAGATTTACCCAGGTTCACCCTTTTGAGAGGGCTACGTCCTGCAAAGAGATTTCACTATATTCTTGTTTTTCGTTACAACCGCTCAACATCAAGTCTGAAATAAGAGCAATATATATATGGGTCCAAAACCCTAACAAATAGTAAATCTCTTAATCTCCACCATACGGGCCAGCTTAAATAAAAGCCCAAACCCGTTTAGGTTTCGGGGGCGCTGCCCCCGAACCCCCGCTGACCGAGCAATCGTCCGCTGACCGGGCAGCGGAACCCCCGTCGGGGGGCGGTGCCCCCCGAACCCCCCCCCCCTTTCCCCGTGTAGAGGTTAAATGCCGTTGGGTAATACTCCAGTTCCCCTAAGCTCATGTGGTCGTATCCTGTGTGAGAAACAAGAGGCCCTGAAGTATTTGCCAACTCCAACAATTCATACAAAAGAAATCATCAAGTAGTTATATGTAGTTATGAGATTTTGAATTTAATAATTCATATTATTATGAGTGGATATTTTGACTAAAGTCCAACATTTCTCACTCACACATAGTAAATAACAAAAATTAAGAGAATGTACTTTTCTTAGTTTGTCAATAGGTCATTCTAGGAGATAAGTCGTGCGTCCAACATACTTAGAGAATTAATGCTATGATCTGTTAGGATAAACATAGTGTCTCAATGGTTCAAAAATAGATCAAAGTATGCAATACCCTAGATCATTTAATGAAATAAAAAATAACTCTTCTTGATCTTAATAAATAATATGTTGCATTCACAATTATATCTTATCACAAAGATAAATTATAATTGATCGACCAGTGAATATAAAATTGATATGATTACTTTAATGAACTTCCTCTTTTCACGATTCTCTTAACCTCGATTTGATCTTATTTTCTAAAATGTTCCGCCGAATTGAATCATTCATGATTCATTCGTAACATTTTAACATAACAAATATCATCTTAAGTCTTGAGTATCTAATAAGAGTCTTAAGGGTACAAGAAAAGGTTTAAATTTTGCTTTAAGGTCTCACACAACGATAAGATAAGATCATTCTTATGTTACCCCATTGGTCGAAATTATTTGCATATATAATATGAATCATATGCTACAACATTCTTTCCCTTCCCAAAGGAGCGCTATGTTTTCATAAAACTTAATGTTGTACAAATAATAATCAAACATTCGGTGTTTAATTTGAGTTCTCTAATATACTTCTTTTTAGAACTCATATTCGACAATAAAGACAAAATGTGAAAAAAATTAATTTCACTTAATAGTTAAATGATTTTTAATCATTATATAATAGTTCAATATTTTGAACTTGCACCTTAATTATCATTTAGATAATTACATCAGCCTCATTCATTACTCAAATGAAAATAGGTAGTTACCTCTGTGAGGAGGTCAACCATATTTATTTGTCTAACACACTTTTTCATAAATATAAAAGAATGTATAAAAAACATTCACATGTATGTATGCTAAAAATAATTTTACATTAAAACATTGTTTGAAGAATACAATAAAAAAATATATCAACGTTTACACAATCCTTGAGATCTTGTAGGCTTGACAAATTCATCTCGAGGAATAAACTTTGTCATTGGATCTGCAATCATATCTCGTGTAGAAATATACTCCACTCTTGCTTCTTTCCATTTAATTATGTCATTTACATACTTGTACTTGATATCTATATGTTTGGCTTTGCAATGATATTTTGGATCTTTAACATATGCAATTTCCTCTTGATTGTCGCAATGTATTAACACTAGATTAGTATTATTAGGATTAACAATCAAATTATCCAAAAATCTTTTTAACCATACAACTTCTTGCACACCTAAAGAAAGAGAAATATATTCTGCTTCCATTGTAGACAAAGCTACACATGATTGTTTCTTACTACTCCATGATACTACTCCACGATGTAACGTCATTATTTAGTAGAAAAATATATTCATAAGTAGATTTTCTGTCATCAACATCTCCAGCCCAATCAACATTTGTGTAGCCTTTTAAATGCATCACTTTCTTGGTAGCAAAGAACATAATCAATAGATCCCTTTAGATATCGTAAGATTCTCTTGACCACTTTCCAATGTTCTGGACCAGGATCGGATTGATATCTACTTATCATGCCAACAACAAAGCAAATATCATGTCTAATACACATCATAACATATATTAGACTACCAACTGCACTATCATAAGGAATTCTACTCATTTTATTCTTTTCTTATTGAGTCTTAGGACATAATTTTTTACTTAAGACTTCGCTTTTGTTGATGAGAGTGTCAATAGGCTTGCAATTCTGCATATTGAATCGTTCAAGCACTTTTTTAATATAAGTCTCTTGTGAAAGAGATAATAGTTTTCTTGAACGATCCCTTGAAATCTTAACTCCACGAATATATGCAGCTTCACTCATATCTTTCATTTCAAAATTAGATAACAACCAAATTTTTATGTCATCCACATACTCCTTATCATTTTCGGTAATAAGTATGCCATCAACATATAATATCATAATGAAAAATTTATTTTTAGATCTTTTAATATAAACACAATGATCTTCATCAATTATAGTGAAATCATTTGACATGATAACATTATCAAAACGAATATATCATTGTCTTGAAGATTGCTTTAGACCATATATGGACTTTAGAAGTTTACGAACTTTATATTCATAACCTTCTTTAATGAAATCATCTGATTGTTTCATATAAATTTCTTCGCCCAACTCTCCATTAAGAAAAGTAATTTTTACATCCATCCGATATAATTCATCTAAACTAGCAACAATAGCCAAAATCAAATGAATAAAGGTAAAACACACAATAGGTGAAAAAGTCTCTTCATAGTCTCCTTCTTGTTGTGTGTACCCTTTAGCAACTAAAAGAGCCTTATATCTATCGATTGTACAATCAACTTTGTATTTAATTTTGAGAACTCATTTGTTCATGATAGCTTTACGTCCTTTTGAAAGATCAATCAATTCTCAAACTTGGTTAGATCTTATAAACTCTAATTCTTCTTCCATTGCATTAATCCATTTATCATTAGCAGAACATGATAAAGCCTCTTGAAAATTCTTTGGCTCCTCATTTTCTTGAAGAAGAGTTATTAAGGCTTCAACTACACCGTCATCAATTTAAATCGACAATGAGGAATATTTACTCGATTACTACGTCTTATTTGAAGTTCATCAAACCTCAAATTGCTCTCACTATGACTAGGATCATTTGCATTCGTATGAGATAATGTATGTGAAACTAATTCATCACTTATAATATTTCTCCACTCGAATGATTTGATCCTAATAATTTTGGATCCTCAATTTTAAAAAAATGATAAATCTTGATTTATCTCACCCTTTTTAGAAAATTCATTTTCCAAAAAAGTGACATCATGTGATTCAAATTCAGTTATACTACTACACTCTTGATGACCTATGAACACATAACCTTTAGAATTTTTAGAAAATCTTATAAAGATACTTTTCTTCCCTTTTGGACCTAATTTACCAAATTTGTGAGAGGGATCATGAACATAGGCACCACAACCCCAAGATTTCTAGGTCAAGTTTTCTATTTGTCCACAACTCATATAGGTGGTAGCAACTGATTTACTAGGCACTCGGTTGAAAATAAATGTGGAAGTTAATAATGCATCACCACAAAAGGTAATAGGCAATTGAGCTTGTGTCATCATTGATCTAACCATTTCTAAGAGCGTTCTATTTCTTCATTCTGCAACACCATTTTGTTGTCGAATATAAGGAATGCTCAATTGATGTATAATTCTCTTTTCATCACAAAAGTTTTTTAATTCAGTCGATAAGTCACTACAAGAATTTGAGCTATTAGCTACGGGGTATTTCATATTTAATCAGTAGCTAATTTTATCATAAACAGTCTTACCGACAGATTTGTGACAGATTTGAGACACCTAAAATGTCACTGATATCTCGTCACTAATAGTGACAACGTATTTTTTTCACTAATTGCTTCTTTAAATCGTTAACAAATTCGTCACTAATATGTCATAACAATGAGGGATTTTTTTTGTTTTTGAACCAAAAAAATTGTCCCTATTCAGTCTCTATATCATCTATAATAAGTAGCTAATTAGTTGCAAATGTTTGTAGCAAATCTGAAACTAACTGATTACTATTCAGTGACTATATCTTATTGCAATTTGTCCCCCACTTTACAGATTCCGTAATAAAGTCGTCACAAATCGGTAGCAAAGCAATAATATATATATATATATATATATATATATATATATATATATATCAAAATATTTTATAT
>LTAE01000382.1:32709-80340 GCA_001647135.1 Pontederia paniculata | reverse complement strand
TCAAAAGGTTTGCAAAAGGAGAGCTAATTTTTGGGGGGGGGGGGGGAGTTGTAATGTTCCGCTTACCTAAGCCAAATAAGCGACTCACATGGAACAAATGGAAATTATAGACTTTGACTTAAGGGTGGACTTGCCCACACGCCAAGTGTTTGATGAAATCCATCAACAATTATTTTTGTTATATTGTGAAGGGGTGATAATGGGTATGGTTGGGTCAGATTTGAGGTAAAATTTGACTCGACCCAAAATTAATAATATTGGGTCGGATTAACATAAACAAAATTGAAACCCAACCCAACCCAACCCAAAAAAATTCAAGTTGGGTCGGATCGAGTCATTGGGTTCATTCATTCATTTATTGGACTTCAATTCTTTCATATATCTAAGATCTTGAGTAAAAGGATATTTTAAAATAAAATATTAATAAAAAATTGAACCTAATGATAAAAAATCTTGAAAAATACTAAAATATAAGTAATTTTAGTATTAATTACTAATTTTATTATACCAATATTATAAAATTGGGCAATTCGGATCGAATTTTGGATTATCGAGTAATTAAAATTTTAACTCGTTATTCGATCCGAAATTAATCGAGCCAAGTCGGGTTTGACCTGATTCAAAGTAGTGATCCGACCCAAAAGTAATCGGGTCGGGTCAAACCCGTGCTCACCTCTAATATTGTGAAGAATTATATCTAATATTTTTACAAAAAATATATTAATATCAAATGTGAAAAAATGTCAATGCCTTTGGGCCTAGGTGCTAAAAGTTAAAATTCCTTTTCCCATTATTTGACTTGTATTTTTCTGTGATGCTTATTAAGAAGATCCAAAATTGACACAGCATTTGAGTTTTTGAAAATTTGACAGACTCAATCTCTACTAGAATAAAGAGACTGAGACCATACACAAAGAAATGTAAAGTGGGTGAGACCATGGTTGTGATAAACAAGGTTTGGTAGAACTATTGATTTTTACTAAGAATTAATTACGAACGAGTGAGATTGATTCCAATATTAAGTTAAATGATGTCGTAAATTTTATCATTTGTATATGAAAAAGATTTAATTTATGGTCTTATCTGTTATAAGTAGATGCATAACTTAATAAAATATTTTTAAACTCGCTTGTTCACGTAAACTCATTTTACACTTAGTAAACTCGAGATGTAAAATTATAGGGTTTATGTACGAAATATTTAAAGTTTAAAATAATTAATATATCTGTCATTTTACTGTTTGTTGATAAAACTAAGTTGAATAATATGATATGTAATTATTTGATTGATAATTTGGGAAAAAAAGATTTTTATGAGTTAAAATATGATAAATATGCATCTTGTTATTGTTACATATAATAAAAATATGTCTATTTAAAAGGAAATTAAGAAAGATAGTGAACCACTTTATAAAATTATCACATAAGAGATAACTATCAAACAAACATCATTTAAAAAAAAGAGAAGAGTACAATATACATGGAAAAACATTTTCAATCATTATTGATCACTTGTCTTATCTAAAACACGCGAAACATGAAATCAACACATAAAAAAGAATTAGTGATTACTTATAATTATTTAAAAGCAGTGAATTATTATAAACGCATAAATAAGGGATAAATGATGCATCTATTTAATTTCATCTTGTATTTTTCAAATAATACTTTCAAAATACAATATCACATACATATAATTTATTTATGTATTTATCGTGTTTATGAAGCTAACTCAAGAGTGTACTTGAGTTTAAAGAGTTTACTAGTTCATTCGAGAGTTTATTCGAGTTTACTCCAAGTTAAGATTCTACTCCGAGTTAACTCGTTTGAGATTGTGAACTCGTAAACTCGTAAGAGTTTAAGAGTTAAATTTGTGAGTTTGAAAATATTGAGTTAATATATGATCAAAATTAATCAAGAATAATGGTCTCATGCACGACAATAAAAATATATAAAATGTTTCAAAAAGAGATTAAGTTTTCCCAAAACTACAACAAAGCTTCCTACTTATGAGAAACAAAAAGAAGTCATTGTAACAATAAGAATAAGCGATAGATTTATGGGAAAAAAGGCTAAAATTTTAAAGTATTTATTAGTTTATAAAATTCCCTCATCATTAGTTGTTCATAAAAAAACAATTTATTGTTTTTAACTATAAATATTGCTCTTAAAAGTTAAAGTACTCACTTAAAATTTGATGTATAAATAACTCATATTCAAGGTTTTTCCCCCAGACTCCAACCTCGATGAAACACAAACATTTCCCAGCTTGAATATTAAAAATTACAGCGTATAACCTTTGTAATTATTGTAGGTATAAGTTATTCGTATTGAGTACATTTTTTCGTCTAAAAGAATCATTCGATATTTTTTAATGATATCGTAAAATAAAAAAATACTCTACCAGATAATCAGGCTTCGACTATAGAATAAATATTTTGATATTTGAAAACAAATAAAATAAAATGTATCATAAGAAATACGTTATATATGAACCTAATATTATTAATTTATAACATTCAAGACCTCAATTACAACTAACATCAATACGAGCTATGATAACATTAAATCATATAAAAATGATCGATAATTTAAAAAGAAAATTTAGTGGTGTTTGTTTTGTGAATAAAATAGAAGTAATTACCATATTTCTGAAATAAAGCTAAACATTCATAAAAATATGAGTAATTTGATCAACATCTCAATTTTTAAAATTATTGAAAAAATTATGGAGCCACTAATTTTAACCCCGAAAAAAGAATAAACATATACTTCGAAATAGTAAGAATACTTATATTTTATTTTTTTTTCTCTCTGTTTAATCATATTTGAACTTTTTTAACCACTTATTATTATATTATTTTTTTATCATTTTTATATGGTCAATTGGTTATTTATATTAAAATATTAAATAAAATTTTATTTTTTTATTTTCTTCAATCTAAAGACAATATAGAATAACTATATAGATTTTTTAGATATATATAAGAATATTATATATGAAAAGGGATAAATAAAAAAATGGTAATATAATTTCTACAGTTTTTTTGGGCAGGGCTCTAATTTACGAAGATCAGCTATAGTGAATTAAAATAACATCATAAAATACCGTTTACTCCTAAATTTAAATTTTTTCACTAACAAATTCTTCTTGCAACTTATAAAATCTCATGTTCTTTTTTCCTGTCATGAAAAATTCGAAGTAATTGGATTTTGTCCCTAGAATAAGGTAATTTTATTAGGTCCGAATCTGTCATCGCCTAAGGCAAATCTGCGGAAAAGAACCGCGATATAATTTGGGATTTTTCACAAATTTAAAAAGGGGTTAAAAATAGCAATATTTTTTGCCGCCAAAATGTTTCGCGCCATCTCCACCTCCCTTCCCGCCCTCCTCAAAAGCGCTCTTCCTCCCTCCTCTCTATTTCCCCTTTCTCTCTCCCTCCTTCGTTCCGGTCTCCTCCGCGCCGATCTCCGTGACGGCCGCCGTCGCCGCAATCCCATCTCGGCCCTGTCGGCGTACTCGTCTGACGAAAACCGTTGCGCCAACACGGGGATCAAGGACCTTCGGCTGAGGAGGGTTTTCTCCCCGGCCAACATCGCTGTCGAGTCCTCACCGTATCAGAAAGATGAGGGCGATTCCTGTGAGGATCGGACGGATTTGACCAACGAGCTCATGGAGGAAAAGATTCATGAGGAGAGCGGCGGCGTCGGAGTGGACGAGGGGCCCTTCAAGTCAGTTTGTGGATCGAGAAATGCGATGGAATGCAGTCACCCTGTTCATGTAAATAACACCGATGTGGATGAAGAGAGCGTGGATCGAACAGAAATGTTGGGTCTTTGCGACGAACAGCCTGCCGCCCCAGCGGCACAAGCAACTTATCCAACAACGGATGTCGGATTTGGTGAGATGCCAAACGAGTCGGATGAATCAAAGGATGAGCAGATGCAGTGCACGCCAACTGACTGCCTGAATAGCGCTGAGATGGAGGAAGATAGAATAGATCGAGCAAAAATGACGGATCTTTGCAATGACCGTGCTGCTTCCATGACGCCCATGACGACGGAAACGAGTTTTCCCCCCAAGAGCCGGCTGGTTAGTTGCTTCAGAGCTCCATTTGAGCCTTCTTGTCCCCACTATTTTACTTCCGTTAATCTTTCGATCTGGATGTGGCTTTTGTTTGCGTTTGTAAGAAAAATGTTAGTTTTTTAGGTTTTCATTTTTGAATATTCATGGAATTGAATTAGAGTTATTTTTAAATGTCATTAGGGGGTTAAGCTTTGTCCCCGTTCAAAGTTGTTTCGCAATCCAAGTTCTTTCAGCTACAGAAGACTGCTGCCATTTTTTATGGATCTTGTGAAAGATAACTCGAGTGAGTAAATGCACATGCTTCTTCTTGTTTGCGCATTTAGCTTGACTTCATCTTGTATAACTGATTCTCATTAGTGTAATGGTTTTGTCTAGATGATGTGCAAGTACTTCGATGCCAGAGTTCACCACAAAAGGTTAAAAAACCATCAGAAGAGATATCAACATCATCAAATAGCTTGGGTGGAAAAGAGCTTCCACCCCGAGGTTGCACAGAAGAGGAATTGAGGGAAAGCTTGAATGTTGATGCTTCTAACATGGAAGAATCAAGTTCTAAAGTTATTGAATACTCAACTAGCGGAAGCCCTATTAAATGTTTTAACAATGAGGTTCATGTGGACACCTTGTTAGTAAATGAACTAAACCGTGCAAGAGCACTGGACTTAATTGAAGTTAAATCAGATCCTTCTAATGAAGATTTGGATCTTGTACCAGATCTTTTATGTAAATCATCTCATTCTGCTTCGAATGTTTCTGAAGCATTACCAGTGGAAGAGTTGGCTGGTAAATCATCTCATTCTGCTTCCAATGTTTCTGAAGCATTACCAGTGGAAGAGTTGGCTGGTAAATCATCTCATTCTGTTTCCAATGTTTCTGAAGCATTACCAGTGGAAGAGTTGGCTGGTAATGTACATTGTATCTCTTGCTTGCCAATAAGAGATGAAAGGCCTGGAAGCAGTGTGATTCATGCTTTAGAGATTGAAAAGCCTCGTCCCAGAACATCTGAAATTGTACCTGTCTATTCCATGACAGAATCTGCCTTTAGTCCTAGGAAGGGCATCCTGAAGAAGAAAACAAGAGGATGTAAAGGTATATGCATGTGTCTGGATTGTGTTTCATTCCGCATACATGCAGATCAGGCCTACGAATTTTCTAGGAAGCAGATGATAGAGGCAGATGAAATTATAGAGGGCCTAGTGAAGGAGCTGCGAGGTCTTAGAAGTCTAGTTGAGAAATCTACTCCGACTACGACTGAAGGTGGTAGTTCTCACATGATCTTTCAACTCAACCAGGTAAATTTATGCATGTTACATGGATAATTTCTTTGTGCCATTTTATTGCAAAATCAGCTTATGCTCCTCTGCTTTTGCATGCTGACTTTTTCTTGTGATAGTATGGTTGAAACCTCACTTTCAAGAAAAAAAGTAGGATAAATCCTCAGCAAAGTCAGTTAGTCATGTACTTGCTAAAAGTTTTATCATGGTTTTTTATATATTAGCAATGTTATGCTTGACCAGTCTCGAAGATTAATGACTTTTGATATTTACTGACAATAAATATCCTATACATAATAATTTTGTCATGTAATACAGCAAAAGCATAGTTAGAAACAAATTTCAATAACATTTCTAACTAACATCACTCTAGTACATGAGGAATTTAAAATTAAAAAATCAGTTGCTCACCCAGGGAGTTCAATTATTAAAATGTAAAGTAGAAATGAGAATTTTCTTGTGGATCTAGCATGTAAGAGTTATAATTTTAAATTCTATACAAACATATATTTTTGTGATGATTTTATGATCAATTTTGTTAAATTGATATATTTATTGTACAAGTTTTCGCTAAGGTTCAAGACAATTAAGTCAAGCTATCAGCTTCTAACAATATTTCTTCATGACTGAGTTCAGTTATCTGTCCTCTAAAATTTCATAAACGTGTCCTTGCAGGATCACGTGCTTAGAAGAGCAGTTACAATATGATGCATAATTCACATTTGTATGATAATAGTTTAATTCACCTTAGCTGAGAGTCACTTCAGGTCATGTATAACTAAATATCAAAACTTGGCACTGTCAGGTACCTGGTAAACCAACTGAATAGTTGGCAAGTCAGTGTGTCTGACTAGGTAAGAAACTTGATAAAAGTGTTGCATTTTTCCTCTTAATTTTCCTCTTTCTTATATCCGCTGTTTTGTACACTGATAAGATAACAACAATGCTTCAACTGTCATCTCTGGTACACTTTTGCTGCATATATCTCAGTTTTTATGTCTTAGTAGCATTTATAATCCAGCTATTGGCTGGGCCTGAAACCTCTGTGAATGTGATCTATGATATAAAGGTCTCAGAGTCTTGATGGGAAATCCTTCATGTAAATAAAGTTCTCTTGTCACATTTTGTATCTGGCATAGGACTTGAATGTGTTGCTTTTTTTTTTCATTTACCTTCAATGAGTATTCAATTCTCTAATCATCATGCAATGATTATCCAGGAACTGCTGAAAGGGGCTTGTTGTCGTGCCTCACGCGCAGAGGAGGTAGCCAACAAGCGTCGCAGGGAAATGTTTAATGACCTGAATGCCCACTGCAGGATTCCAGTAAACTGTTATCCTTTAAACAACTAAAATTTTCAACTTCTTCACAATTGGGAATTGTTGATTTGATACAATATTTCTTTCTGATTACAGGGACCAAGGGTTACATTTGCAGAATCAATTGATGAAACTCAAAATTGAGAGCCAGAAGATTTGGATCAATTGTCAAATATTTTCTGTGAGAAGACTTCATTTTTAACTGATGGTTTCTTTATATCAAGAACTTCAAATATCTCCAATGACACTTGATGCTTCTTCTGATCACTTTTCTAAGTGTAAGCCAACTGTTGGCAAAATTTTTAGCTGCAAAAATTGTGTCCTTGTACAACTTATTTATTCTATTCTTGGAATCTGGTTTTCTTTATTTAATGAGAATTTGACTTCTGTTTCACAGACGTTGAAATTTTTGAAAATGGATACTTTTCCTTGTATTTTCACTGCTTTAGGAATGTGAATTTTGTTTTCAGGTAATAAAATATATATTATGTTTTTTGTAAAAGTATAATTTTATAATAAAATAAATGATGATAAAGACATCGTAGCAAGGATTAGGTGACATCATTTAAAAATAGCGACCAGGTAATGTTTATAATTTAGTTGTGACATTAAAGTATCTGCTCTAAGAGGTAAAAAAATAAAACTATTTCGCATTCGTACTGATGTGAAAGAAATATATGTCCACTTATTTTCTTTTTCTTTTGCCAACTAATGTAACACCATCTATTTCATATGTCGGAACTGAGTCCTCAAATGTATAAGAATAAAGGCTTATTTGGATGTTTTGAAAAATTTCCTTGTGCTTTTAAAATCAATGGTAAGGTCGTTGTTAAAAGGATATGTCTAGTGAAAATTTCTTAATACTCAATAACATTATATATTTATAAATTACAAAAAAATACAATATACCGAATTATAATTTTTATATGTAAAAAAACATTATCATAATATCGCATTAGGTAATTAAGAACATTATAATCAGAGTAAATAAAATAGTCAATAAATAAAAACATTATAGATTAAATAACACATTGTACAAGAGCCGAAAAGTTAGTCTCGAATGTATTAGAACGATTGCATGTTATTTTGTCACCAACTATGCAAGACGCATGCATGCATTCCGAGACAGAAATAATTTGGAGAAGTAAATTAGGACAAAATATGGAGTTTAAAACAAATAAATAGTTGCCAATGTAATCGGTTTGTGTTATCTTTCAAATGCTACATAAACGATAAAAAGAAAGTCCTGAATTAATTAAAAAAACAAATCGTTATGTGTTTGAAAAAAAATGATGATAATAATAATAAAGATAATAATAGTAATAATAATGATATTTTAATATAAGATGATTGATAATTGTTTTTTATGTTTAAAAGACCCAAACACATTATTTGGTAAGTAATACTTATATGTTAAACTTACTAAAAAAAATTGAGATATAATGATAAGTTACATGATTTGATCAAATAATTTATAAACCAAAAAATATTAGATGGATTTTCCCCTACTATTTATAAGTTATGACCTTACCATTTATAAATAAAAAATATTATTTACTAAAAAAATACTTATAAATAAGTTTGATTAACTTATAAACTTAGTCAAACATCCTTAATCTAGTCAATCAAATTATCCAAAAGAAATAATAAACGCATTAAACATGCACTAAATGAATCAATAAAAAGTAAAATCCCGATCAAATACAAGCAACATCACAAAAATGTCGCTAAAACTTATCTATTATTTTACAATAATATATTTTATAAATATATTATCACGTTATCCCTCAGTAGAAAATACGTGTCTATTTCAACCCCAAAAAAGTTAGCAGTTAATAGAATTATGTATATTATAAAAGGTAAAATTAATAACTACAAGAATAAAGGTTAGGTGTAATTTTAGAATTATAAATTAGAAAGAGAATAAAAACAAATCCTTGTTTTGGTTTAGAACATGTTTAATTTAATTTAATTTTGATTCTTAATAATTAGTAAACTGGGTACTCATATGCGCGCTTACACCTACCTTTATTTTATTTTATTTTATTTTGGAACCTGTTTAATTTGTCCCTTCCCTTCCCTTCCCTTCCCTTCCCTTCAAACTTAAACGCGTGCCTTTTTTTTTCTCTCCCAATTAAATTCAAATATCTACTTTTTGCTCCTTCCTTCGACTTTAAATACCACCTCCAAGTCCAACAAATCGCGTTCTTTCTCCTCCTCTGACGTCCAAATTTTAGGGTTCCTCGATCTCATTCCGAATACTCGCATGAGATGAAGTCCTCATCGTCATCGTCGCTGCAACAGCGGAGGGATCGCGACGTTTACGACTTCGACGCCGACGAGGAGGCCGTGGAGGTCGCCTCCGAGCGCTATACCAACAGGCTCCACTCCAAGCTATTCGATCGCCAGAACTGCCGCGGCGGTCGCGTGGGCTACGAGGCGGCCGCCGACGGCATCAAGGACGCTGCCCTCACAAAATACGATTTCCTCCGTCATTGTAAGACCGCCTCCTCCTCCGGTGTTTAAAACCATAATTTCTGTCGAAGTTTCTTCTGTATGTATTTTTGTTGCATCGTTCACATGTTTTCCACGTAATTGCTAATTACGTTGTAAGTCTCTCAGCGTTGGAAACCCTGTTTTTTCTTTCTTACCGTTCTTTGATGTTTGACTTCTGTAAAATGGCGCCAGATAAAAAGATTATTCAGTATGTTTAAGTTTTTCTCATGGACGTTTTTTTAGACTGTTTTTCTCATGGAGCGCAATGAGTTTACCAGGTTATAGTTAGTATTACACCCATAGACGCAACTAGTGAAATTGGGGTGCTTCGAGGGCCATGAATCTTTAGTCACAACCCCGATTTCCCTGCCCAACTACCTGTAGATTAACATTAAAACTTGTTACAGGGAAGGTTTTTCTGTCCAAAAGTGTGTCTGCCAAATTTCATGCAAATGTCATATGCCCTAATAAATTTAAGCAACTTGTCTAATACATCAAACAAAATGAAAGGCAGAAAGTTGGCGCTATAAAGAAACATGCATACGTACATCTTTTAGTTCATCAGAAAATGTTGGGATTTATATGTCACATATTGCAGAAGGTACATTAGTGCACCTTCAGTTTTTCTCATGGAAATTCCATAATAAAGTATGCAGGAAGGTGGAGTAATACTTCTTTGTCATTTTCTTGCAGTTAGTTCAGATGGCACTTCCAAGCAAGGAACTTTAACTGGTGTATGGGATGTAGATCTACCTGAAAGCAATAATGATCATCGGTTGTGTCCTATAAAAGTACCAGATAGCAATCTTGGTAATGCTGCTATTGACGAGTTGGATGAAACTATGAGATCTTCGTCAAGTCGTGATGAGTCTGGTCAAATATGCATTGATGAATCTGAAGATGATTCTCTTGTAAGAATGAATGCCATGGTAGTTGGATCATTAAAATACTGCCATTTTTTCGAAGCAACAAACATTTATTGGACATAGATGTATCTGTGTAGTACTAATCATCAAAAGAAATACATACTATTAAAATGTAGAGATTTTCTTTTCTCATTTTTGGTACGACTGATATAATTCATTTTGGTACTCTCACATGTCTTTGACATTGGCTTTTTGCCAGGAGAAAGAAACTGATGTTATTTCTGAAGTTGATGAAGAGGGTTACAGCTCGTTAACTGGATATCCATCAATTACAGACACCGATGTAGAAGAAAATGGTGTTGTCTTTTGAGATTGTTCAAGACTATTTTATGGTTGCCTCATATATTACTGATGCTACATCTTCGTTTACAATTTCAGGTTGTTCAGAATGTCCAATTTCTGAGAACTTCTTCATGACATTAGGAAATATGGTAAGAGCCACCAGTTAATAATATTCTGGTCTTGTCAATGATATCTTACTACTACGGTTTTATGCTTCAGACTCTAGAAGAAATTTAGCATATGATTTATGAACTTCCAATTTTAGATTTTTTTAGCGTTGAAATATGGTCTTTTACTTTTATTTTGAGACACCTATACTTGTTGAATTTTCATCTAGTACAGAAAATGTATGCATTGATATTATTGACTTCCGCATCCGTTACTAACTGCTTTATTAAAATGGTTTTAGTAGCATGTTTTTTGGTTTAACTTATTTTCACAAATTTCCTCCGGGTCATTCTTAAGCCTCACAGGAAACATGATATAAACATGTGATAGTTATTCTTAGTACTGTTATCATGTCAAATTAATGAGGATGCCCTTTGTGTCTTAAGTTTAAGAATGCTGTGTAAAGCATCTACTTTGATCATTAAACTCTATCCTCATAATTCCTAGCTTAGGCTGTCCAAACACTTGTTGTGCTTTATTATCAATGGTTTTAATCTCCATCTGTTAAACTGCTTTATTATAAATGGTTTTAGTTGGATGTTTCTTTGAAGGGATTTAGTTAGATGTCTTTTGTTTACCTTATTTTCACAATTCTGCTCATGATAATTTTTTAAGCCTCACAAGAAATATGATATGAACATGTGATATCTGTTCTTAGAAATGCTATCATGCTGAAGTAATGAGGATGCCCTATTTGTCTTAAGTGTAAGAATGCTGTGTAAAACATCTGTTTTGATTATTAATCTCCATCCTCATTATTCCTAGCTTAGGCTGTCCGAACACTTGCTGAGTTGTGTCTCCAACACATTATCATGTTTTTGGTTTCTGTGAATTAACAACATAATATCTGGTGCAATCATGATGCAGATTTTTGGAAGCTAAGCCAAAGTTTTAATATTAATTTGTAAACACATAAAAAAAATAAAGAATAAACTCACAGATCTATCAAACATTACCTGTCTTCACAAAAAAAAAAGAAGCATTATATGGAGGATTCATTGTAGCTCAATTTCGACGTACCATCCACTAACTTGTGCATGGCACTAAAAATAAAAAATGACTTTTTGCCAGTTAGGTCAGATCAGGTTAACACGAGTTAACTGTGAGCTTTTTCTGAGTGCACTTTGTGGTACAAAACCGAGTTTCTGCAAGCAATTGAATTCCTTGGATTATGTGTACCATCTTTATCACGTGATCGTCCACATTAATGTGGCATGACAAATGCATGTAGCCACGTCACCATTATGTACAAGCTGCTAATGCAACATGTCACAATTCTATGCTATATGTTACACTACACCTATTCATTCCCTTTTCATTTTGTTATACTTGGATGACTAGCCAAGCCATGTATCCTTTCTTTCCTAAAAAAAAGAAGTAAAAGAAAAACTGGGTCATATGTATTCCAGGAGGACTTACATTTAAATTGAATTATCTCTTGTTCTTGTAATTGTTTACTCTGTTAGTGATATGCACGATCTCTTGGAATTCTAAATATAAATATTCATTTCACTGGTTACCGATGTGGAGTAATTAACTTTATGATTTGTGATTAACTTAATTCTTTTCCAGTTAACTTAAATAACTACACTTATTGATTTTCCTGCCATAGAACTCTGGCACCTTCGTTGAAAGTTATTTATTCATTCAGGGAAAATATTGTGTACGATTGTTTTCTAACATTGGCTTGCAGGTTGATGATGTTGTATTGGTATCACCTGATCATGTTGTATATGGTAGCACATATTATGGGGAATCTCAGTTGACCTTTACTTCTGATTATATTAAAATGGAGTGTTCGAATGCGAGTGGAAGTGATGATAAGTTCGTAGCTGAATGGAGTAACGGAGACATTATTCATATCTATTGCAGATGGAGTGGAAGTGTGGGTTTCTACATTCTTTTGACTAAAGAAGCCATGTTCTTTGCTTAACATCCTTGTGCTTAATTGTTTCTTTGTTTCAGTTTCAAGTTGCTCTTGTTCAACTGGGCCTTAGATCACATATAGTAACTGGAACTGGTGAACCAAACAGCATCCCCAGTAAGTCATCTTCAATGCACTCTCATAACGGTAGAATGTGTTCAATGACTATAAGATGTGGTCTATTAGTTAGATCTATTTTTTTTTAAAAGTAAAGCGACAGAAGTTATCCTATGCATTTCATTTTTCACCCTTTTTTGTGTGTCAGCTTGCCCTTGAACAATACCATCCACTTGGACCTCTAGGTTTATCTGTTGGAACAATGAGGTTTGGATAATGTGTATGCCTATACATAGTCCAGAATCTTAGAGGCCAAGAAGACAGAATCATGAGTTTCTGCTAAAAGGAAGGAAGAAGCTGTCCCACTGTCTTCTTGATCAGTATATGACTACTGTGTTGAAATTGTTTTCAAAGTGTTGGCTGTTGATTCTATATTTAGAAAAAAACAACTTTGAAATCTTCATGTTCTAGTTTCTATTTGGAAGTTGAAGCATCACATTGACCTAAAGATGATAAAATAGGAAACATCTTCAGAAATTTGGAATGGAGGTCATACATCTTGAGTCAGATTCTGATGTATGATGTCATTTTTGTAGTCCTTATGATATCTACAAACTTTGGGATGAAATTTCTAAAACAAAATTTTAGAGATGAAAGTTGTTTTTTTCCTTCCACTGTATTGACGAAAAAAATCTGCTGATTGAAGGAAAGAGCTTGAAATAATCCTGTTTTTGAAAATGTGTAATTAGCCATTATCAAAGCACTTGACTGTATTTGTCTCTTTTTCTGAAAATAATCATAATGTTATCTTTATAGTACTTAAAACATGTGAAGCACTTCTCCAACTTTTTGTTACTTCAACATTCTTTATCTTCAGTTTTTCTTTCCATATGAATCTTCTTAAATGATATTTATTGGTTGAACTTTATGTAGATGTTCTGCAGGTAAAATTTTCTGTCAGGGACATACATTGGTTGGAGAAAGAACATAAGATAAAGAAATTATCAGAAAGATACAGAGATATATGGAATTCTCATTCTAGGTATGATCCTGGTACTAAGTTAAAATTTAATCAGCACCTATAACCAAAACTTGTGGGTTTTCTTTGGTATATCTTTTGATGTCTTAGTATTGAGTTGTAATTTATTGGTTATGATTTACATCAAGTTCATGTTCTTTTTGTATCTTTCTAGTTTTGTCAGTTTATAAGTGAATTCTCATTTGGTACGAAACATGTAATAATATGTGTTTTTTTACTATGATTTGTACTATAGTGGCTACTAAAGCTCATCTATTTTCCTGTAAAAAAGTAAAACATTATCTTAGTGTTTTTTTTTGAGGAAGTATCCTTTTTTCCTGTTAAGAGGGATCTTTTCTGAGTTTTCTTTTTGGTGTAATTGAAGTGGTTTGTTTTTTAAATACTGCATATTCTGCTTGAATACTAATATCTATTTGTTGGACTGCCTCATGATTTGCAACCTTAATCTTGCTGTAATATTCTCTCTGTGTGAAGAGTGAAGCAAGGGAAATTCATTCTCTTCTAGCAAAAGATTTAGTTTCACAAGACGCTATCAGCATATTAGCAAATTCGAGTAGGAATCCAAAGCAATTATGTGGATCTTATAATGATCTATGGCATAAGAAACATTTATCTCTTTGCATAATACCATAATCAACTTTAGATTGCCCGAGGTTTTCTTGATTTATTGATCCAGCAACATAGGTCGATGTAAGAATAACTAAAGCTCAGCTGTACGATTTAAATTATCTTTTCTCTTGAATCACATTGTGCCCTCAGTTTCATATCATAAATTACAAAAATTATGGAGTTGCCTTTTCTTATCCTCCTCATGGTTAATATACTTTTTCCTTCTTCAACTTATAATTATAATGGGTGGTCATAATCATGCATAATTGTGTTGAATTATCTTTGTAATGCTAGTATCGCTTGTGGTTAGTGTGGTTCACTTGCATTCTGATAGTTGACATGGACTGACACAGGCCTATATTTTGATAGTGTTCTACGGATGTTTTCCAGCTTATTGTTAGAGTGATATGCTAACATGAAATATAGGTTTTTGCTATAGCACACTACAGGGACATTCCAAAAATAATATATTTATTTTTCTAAAGGAAAAATAATTAATGTAAATTATTGGTGAACTTATTTCCATGTGATATAGCTTCTAACTTTTGTTTGTTTGTTTCTTAGTTTTGTGTTCACCAATTTTACTGTTTTCTTAAATCCGTCAGATATTAAACAATTCTCTTCTTTTGTTACGCATGACTTCTCAGTTCCAGTGATGATTCAATTTGGGTAGATGATGCTGTGGACCACAGTGTATTATCTTCAAGAAATAATTTTATTGAGTGAGTGCTAGTTTTCTGTATCTATATATTCTGTCTTTCTTTTAATGGATGGTTCCCGAAGTGGACGTGAATTTATCATTTGAACAACAAAGAAGCCCTTGTATCTTTTGAGGGGTGCGTATTCTCTTTTATGATGGATAATTCTTGAAGTGGATGTGAATTTATCTTTTGTAGAGCAAAGAACCCTTGTATCTTCCAAGAGATGCATATTATGTCTTTTATAATTTGAATATTATTAGGTGCTTAATGTTATCCTTACAAAATTTAGCAAGATGCAATAATTTGTATTGAGTTAATTGGTGGTCCATATACTTCTTTTCATGTAAACTCAATAGTTACTGTAGTATCTATTTAAGTAGAAATTACATCAGACAAATATCAGATGAAATGGAGTGCCAAATGATATGCAAATGGTATATGCATTCTCTATAAAAAGACAAAAGTTGCTTTTGGTCGTTATGTGTCACATTCTTTAAGTGCATCAAACAACTTACAGCCAGGGTTGATCTTCCTCACCTGTGTCTAAATCCCAAGTAATTTGGTACAATAATCATTTAGCTGAGTCTTCTGGGATTCAGTAGTTGATATCTCTCATAAATAGAAAAGTTGATATCATATGTGCGTCTTGTGAGAATATATTTACAGTTGTCTTCCATAATATTACCCCTTTTTTGAGGAAGATAATACCCATTGTTCGTTACCTCTCAATGTGTAATTGTGCATGCTGATTCGAATACTGATTATTGGTGCAGATGTTTTGTTCAAATTAACAATAATGGTTAAAGATCTCTAGTAGGCATCAATAGGATACCATATCATTGGCTGGGAAAAGCAAAAAAAAAAAAAATGTTTCAAAAGATCTCATCCTGCTTTAAGCAGCTAACAAATTGCATAAACCTTATTAAAAACTTCTGAGTAAGAGACCTTATTAGAATTTCATGAGCATGAATCTTAACAAAGTAGATGGCAGGAAAACTTACAGCTCAAATGCTAAAATAACTATTGAAGGAATATTTTATTTGGATCCTTAATCTCACAAACTTCTACATGTTCCACATCAACTTTCTGCATGCATCAGTTTCGTAATAACACTCTTTATATCAGCTATACATCTTTTATCTCCAGTATTATTATGTCCATTGATTCAATAATTTGTGTCTATTGCTTCTCAAAAAAAATAATTTGTGTCTATTAAAGTGTTTCTAATTTTCATCTAACTAAAACGTGTATGGTTTATTATTTTTGGTTAGAGAGTGGGGGGCTGGGTACCATCTTTTTGTGGATATCCGCACCCACCATGGTCCTTGTTTTTTGGTGTTTCGGATGTCACACTTGTACATTTTCTCAAATTTTGGTCTTAATACAAACAGGATGACTATCCAAACTTGGTAGTCATCCTTTTCCTTCTAAAAAAAGCTATAGAATTAGTATTATGGGATTGTTCGACCTGTTTTGTCCTTTGTAATTTCATTTTTTTGTAGCTTAGGAAGTTTGATTTAAATGTTTATTGTCTTGCATTTCACGAGTTTTCTTATATTTTGCTCTTTTCTATACCTTCACCTGTTCATGTTAACAACTGCCTATGTTTGTGATGTTTGAAAACTTCAAATAATTTGGATGTTTAAATAAACAATGCCAAGTCCAATGGATACTTACGCCATGCCCAACAATGATGACTAGTATTGATTTTGGTTAATCATCCTTTTCCTGGTGATATCTGGAAGAAAAATAAAAAGAACAGAAAGCAGAACTCAGAAAGGGCAACCAAAGGCGTAATAACAATACCTCGATTTGATGGTTCATTAGTCATATCTTTGTCTGAACGGCGAAAGGTGAAAGGAGACCTACTAAGATTTTGTAGAAATCCACTTTGTATTGAGAACTTTAGCATGCATAAGTGTGGGCCAAAAAGAAGAAAACAAAAGGCAGAAAAAGAGTTATATGAGCCTCTCACACTCCACACTCTGAAACTTGTCTCCCTCTCTAATATAAGTGTCACATGATCTAAATTCATTAATTATGTCCTAAACTGATTTTTCGGTCATGGAATATCTTTACTTTAATTATCTTCAGTTTCATGCTCTTTTGACCTTCGTCTCTATTATTGTAGAGTAATTGTGGTTATTTCAGGACATCACAGCCCTTTGAAGATGTTGTCTACCCTAAAGGTGATCCTGATGCCGTGTCCATAAGTAGAAGAGATTTTGAACTGTTACAGCCAGCAACATTCATAAACGACACCATTATTGATTTTTACATTAAGTAAGTTAAATTAATTGGTTCTTCTGGTTTGTTATTTTGTATCCTTTAAACTGTTCATGTTTTAAATTTATTCATGGACTTTCATTCTTCCCACTGAGTGAGCTAAGAAATGGTATTGATTGTACATGACATCCATTTCCACATGATAATTTAAAACAATAATCTTCATTCTCCTGTTTATTCTATAATTTAAGGTTTAAAATTTATGTTCACAAACACATATGTACTGCTTTTCCTATAAAAAAAGGCATGTTATTCTTTCAGAGCAATGCTATCCTATTGATGTCTACTAGAGATCTTTAACCATTATTACTAATAGAACTTGTCAAAATCAATATGATTTCCAACGAACATACTTGACATTCTGATCTATCAAATAGATGCAACAATCAAGGATGGAGCATAAATATATCCAAGTACTTGCATTTGAAGTTTTTTTCTCTGAAGAATGCATTTGCAATGTTAGATACACTCTCGGCGATTGAACTTGCCTGTCATTCCCAGTAATCGTTTTGTCACAAGTTTGATATGAGAGTAACAGATGTATTCTTTTTCTAAAAAAAATTGCACATCGATCTATCATCTATACTATGATGGGGTGAAGGAAAAAGTCACTTTTGCTTTTCCTGCACCCCCTCATCATGATTAATTAACAACTCTCCTGGTCCATCTGCCCCTTGCTCTGTACCCTGCTGTTCTTTACATCCATGAATTGTTGAAGACACCTTACCTCTTATATGGTGGGTCATGAATTGGGCTTTGCATTTCCTTTTCTTGAGATTGATTTCTTTGTTCTTTTTATTTCCCTTTTTGGATTTATTCTCTATTTTCTGATTGTGGTGAGGTGTAGAAATATAGATTGTTGTCATTACTCATGCCATGCCATGGCATGACATTTCTATCATGCCAATTCTGTGAAACATTTTTAGAATGTTCATGGTCTTAGAAATTCAAGCACGAAGATGCTAGATTTTGAGTATCACTTCAAGATATATTTTAATTTGAATTAATGATTTCCCTTTTCGGGTGCAAATCACTGGCCCAAAGTTGGAGGATGTTAGATGGAATAACTGATTTTAGATTGTTGCAATGTGAGGAGATTTTGTGCCCTAGAATTTATGATTTGATTGTCCGCTAGAGATTGTAAAATAATCAAAATATTAGTAGAGATTCAAATGAATGCATAGTTCCTTTGTCACGTGCTTTCCTTGCTCGTAGCATGTCCCCTCTTTTTTTGCATGGGATATTCATTTTTCCTGTACTTAAATTTGTTAGTGATTTTTGCTTGATTTTCAGGTATTTGGAGAACAAGATCCAAAAAAATGAGAAACATAGATTCCATTTCTTTAATAGTTTTTTCTTTCGCAAGCTAGTGGTTCTTGATAAGGCTAGGTTTAATGGTTCAGAAGGAAGAGCAGCTTTTTTACGTGTTCAGAAATGGACAAGAAAAGTAAATATATTTGAAAAGGACTACATTTTTATACCAGTGAATTTCAAGTAAGAAACTTACCACCACCTTCTTTAAGAACGGAAAGTGAAGCTTATTTGTCTCTTATGAAATTGAAGAACTAACTTTTCATGATTACTTTACCTTCGTTTGAACAACAGTCTGCACTGGAGTTTGCTTGTAATCTGTCATCCTGGGGAAATAACAAAGTTGAAAGGTAGGAGTTTCTGATTGAAGTTACACAGTATCATACTCTGATTCATTGCATCTGCGGTGTTGTTAATGCTGGTCATGTTATTGCAGATGATAATGTGGAGGAATATGCAAAGGTACCTTGTATCTTGCATATGGATTCTATCAAGGGTAGTCATAGCGGTTTGAAGAATATAATTCAGAGGTATGCACTTGTATATAAGTGTCATAAATACTAGCCATTCTTACAGAATAAGAAAGTGTTAGGATTTTTAAAGGCATATATGTTATTAACAAATCTTTTGCATGTGATTCACCCAGACAATTTTTTTAATTGCATATATCCTCATATATTCAGTTAGTCATGGTCAAAACAGATACCTGATTAGTTTGAGAGTCATACATATTAATGTGAAAAGTAAGTTAAATAAATAATAATGCATTAAATTGGAAATCACAATCATATTATAAAAAGTAACTTGCCACTGGGTGTTGTATGAGTTTAAATGATGTTATATTGCTTAAAAATGAATCAAATTAACATATCTGCGTGATGATGAGTGAAAATTTGTGTTGAGAGTGTGTTATGTAATGTGATGTGTGCGCCTGTGCTGGTTGTAACAAACATTTCATAAACGATTAAGAATTATGTTCAGATTATTTCTATTTGTATCCGTGATGGCAGATTGTCAGGAATATCAAGTTTTGAATATTAAACCTCTCAAATTTCTCTTAACCTGAGAGTGCACAGGTAATCGAAGTAGAATTTGAGAGTCAATTTCCACAGGGATCAAGATTAGACTACCTAAGTAGTAAGAACACTAAAAAATCTTCACTGCAATGTAAGAATTATGCAAAAAAATCTCATCTTAGTCAACTATGCAATGAACAGAATTTAAACAAGAACTAAACAACAAAGTATTTTGGATTTTTGACTAGAAACTACTGAATAAGAACTAATGAAAACAGAAGTAAAATAGATTGCAATCAAGAATGAAAAATATGTTTTCCGAGGATTAGTTTCATCAAGGGTAGTACCTCTTCTGAATGCAAGAAACAGAAATGTTACCCAAATCTTTAAACTCTAGCTTAATTTTACTAGGAATAGTTCTCACGTTTCTAGCCTGCAAGAAGAAACTGACAATTTTTATTTCAGTTAATTCAACCTAACAAAAACTAGAATCCCAGAGTTCATCTCCTTGTCATTAATCCACATGTTCATGTGCTAATTATCCTAAATAGAACCTAGATTATCTCCTTGTCATTAATCCACATGTTCATGTGCTAATTATCCTAAATAGAACCTAGATTATGACCTCTCAGCTTACAATAAAAGCAAATCTTTGTGAGCTTCTCAGCTCTTATGCAGATAAGATAACTCCCATAGGTTTTGTCAAGAATTAATCAAGCATATTAAACATAAAATGAGGACACCTGAACAACAAAGGTGAAAAATACAATATCAAAACAACATATAAAAATACAGTATCTATTACTATGACTTCTCGGTGATAGCAATGCAGTGAAGGAGCATCTCACTCTCATTATAAATATCTGCTTCAGAAATAGTATGTTCTCCCAATCTCAAATCTTGCACAACTCAAGAGAAAAAACAACTACAGATTCAAGGCTATTCCAATACAACTGCTTCGTAGTCATTTGTGAGCCTTTGAGTGAGCATCGCACAAAATTTAAGCACAGTGCCTCATGTTAGCATGAATTAAAAGGAATAGACAAATTTCATTCAAAATCAACAAAGATAACAAGGTTTGTGAAATGGAAACGTTAACATCCTACATCCATCCAAAAGAAAGTTCAATCACAATACAAATTCAAAAGAACACTATCAAAAAACTTTAGGGATAATTGGAGGCGTCTTAACTCTCTAGAAATCTTCTCCTTTGAAGTCTCAGTACTGTTTCTGCAATGTGTGGGGCCCCTTCTTCCCAGCTGGTTCCTTCTCTTTTATAGTCCTCTCAGCCTTTTGATCACAAAAGAAGCTTCTGATGTGACCTGGGGATGCCATCTATTATATTCCAGAAGAATATTGAGGAACTGCAGCAGGCAAAAAGAAAATCTGGTCAAGTGTCAATAAAGCTGCAGTGATCCTAAGACGTTGCTTTTCTTGCCAAAAAGTGATGCCATCAAAAGGGAAAAACGTCAAGCAGTAAACATTTCAGCAGCTCAGACTTCAAAATGCATGATTTAGATTAAATGTAGTAAGAATATAGAAAACTGAAATCCTAATGGGTAGACTAAGAACACCAACTAAATGATGCATGGTATGTATAAGTATGCTGACTGCTAACGCAGCTAACCTTTATATGATGATTAGTGATCACGTGAAACAGGAATGCATATGATTTACCGATTTATTATTAGTAGCTGAAGCTGATCTATGTGCATATTGTTAAATGCAGCACCGAATGAATTTGGTATGACATATAGCACCAACATTTTAATTTCAAGGAACTCAAAGGCTACCCAAGAAAGTTTACTGTTAATTTTTTTAATTTTTGACTCAAATACGTATTTAAATATGTTGACTCTGTTCTTTGTGTCTGTGATAGTTCCTTTTACATAACATTCTGATGGATTCTTTTGTGAGTAAAATATGTTTCTTGCTGATATGAAGTAAAAAAAATATTTTCTTTACAATTTGTTCTTACCTTTCTTCATGTGATGTGATTCGTCTATATGTCACTTTAGTCATTGTTTTTCTTATGAGGGCAGTTATATATGGGAAGAGTGGAAGGAAAGGCATCCAGAATCTTCAGAAGCTGTTTCAACAAGGTTCCTAAATTTAAGATTTGTCCCTCTTGAGGTTAGCTCCTTTTTTAATTGCAACTACAATTTACAATTTTATTAAAGTAGAAAAAAATTTAAAATAGCATATGTTTAAAGGAAGGAAAATTCTTTAGATGATGAGTTCCCTTGCAAAGCAACCATAAGTTTGAAGGAAGGAAAATTCTTTAGATGATGGGTTCCTTTGGAACTTAAACCTATTTTAATTGCTCGTTGTCCTTTAGATTTATGTACAAGAAAGTATTCAAAAAGAGAAGTTTGATGACATGTGCATCAGTGCATATCTTTGTTGACAATTATCGTGCCTGTCTGACACTGAAACTTTCAGTAAAACCTCATGTGGGACAGTTATTATAGTTACAGTTTAGTTTGGTCTGTGCTAGATTGGCATGCAGTTATTGCTGGAACATGCTATGTGCACCTATGTTTTAAAGTTTAAATCAAGGTTATAAAAAATCTCGTTGGCTTATAATTGTGTGATGCATCCCTCTCAATAATAATGTGTCACATTCTTGGTCTCCTACTTTTTGTGCATATGATGAATTGAATTTTGATGTGAGGTATACTTCTCATGCAAATTGTTATGCATCATTATCTTGCATGACATAAATCCTTTTACCCTGGTAAAACATGTCACATGAAAATATGGTTCCATGGGTGTGCTCATCATCGACTGAATATTATGGAGGCCATTTTTGCAATGATGATGATTCATAGAACAACTGGTTGCCCTGGAAACAGAGACATCATAGTACACTATTAAAAAGTAGTACAGATGACTACAAAACTCGTCAAATTAGAAAGAGGAAGACATAAATTTACTTTATCAAATTTCTCAATTGTTGATAGTATAGTTGATGCCTCTTTTTAGAAGTATATTTGATTCTGTAAATCATTTCGTCCCAACTTTTTTCTTGCGCTGAGGGTGGTGGTGGGTGGATGATGTAAGTTAGGAGGTTGCATCGTCTCTTCTTTTTTGTTTTCCTCTATGCTTATACTTTGTCAGTTCTTCTTGCATTATTTGTTCACTTTTCTATTTTCAAGAGAGATGCCACATCTAGTGTCTTCAATTGTTCTTTTTCTTGGGCCCTCTTTTTTTTTATTTGACACCTCTTCTCAATCTTATTTTATTGACTAAAATATTCCTAAAAAAATGTGCTCAATATAGAAGTTGTATGCCTGATACAAGCTCTATATTGTCTTTTCTCAAACACAAAAAACTTGTCACTTATTACACAAAAAGGTTGTAAGCCTGAAATAAAAAAGCTCTATAATATCTAATATATTGTCTTTTCTGAAACATACTCCTAAATCATCAGAATATTTGCTGAACAAATTATTATCACTTATTTCAAGCCACATGTTGCTAAACTCTGTGTCTTGGAACTTAGCAACATGAGTCCCTAGAGAGTTGTGACTCTTTTGAGGAAGTACTTGATGGAACTCCTGCGTTGGTGCATCCTTGAGACCCAAAATTGACCTTTGCTCTTGGAGAAGTATTAGATATTATATTGTCTATTCTTTTGAGGGGATAATATCTTCTGTATCTTTTTAGAAAAAATTAATTCTTTTAGAATACTGATTATCCTCTCAAATTGCGTTCCAAGAGTTAGACTTATCTTGCAATCCTTTTACCTGCCAGTCTATCACGAATTGAAAACATTTATTTTCATATTGTTAGTGTGGATAACGTTTTTGTTTTCAGTTTTAAAATTAGACATGTATCACAATACTCTTATCCTCCTGTTTTCAAAGCAAAGAGTTAACTTATGTAGCTGTGGAAAAGTTCCCAGATTTTCATAATGACAATTCCTTCTGTTGTAAATGCAAAATGCTGCTAGTTACTTTTCCGTAACTTTTAGTTTTTTTTAATATGATTTGTTGCTTACTTTCAAATATTCTCCTCTTTTCAGTTGCCACAACAGGAGAATTCATTTGACTGTGGTCTTTTCTTACTCCACTATGTTGAGTTATTCTTGGAAGAAGTTCCTGAGAGTTTCAACCCATTCAAAGTCACAAATTTCTCCAGCTTCGTAAGTTGCTTCCTTCCACTGCATTTATATGCTTTTGACATATGAATCTGAACAACTTTCCCATGCGCGTGTGGTGCTTATAACGGTTGATTATAACCAATGGCATCCCCATTTCAAATGTCTGCATGTTTTTACCTGAGCGCAATTTGTTATTTTATTTTTCAGTCATATTAAATAGAAGAATCACAGAATTTTGCGATATGAATAACTGAAGGTAAAACCAAGACTAGCTGGACATGACTTTCTTTCACTCGGTCAAAGTCATCCTATTGGATTCACATAATGAACTTGTACGGCATGGTGCATTTCATTTTTCTTTATTATCATTCCGCTTCATCCTGTGCAGTCCTTGGTTAGTGTTTTATAATATGACAAGCGCTGGTGGAAGTCTCAATTACTCTGTTTGTGGTCCAAATTTTACCATGCATCTTTCTCACAAAAAGAAGAATCGCTGTGTGTTTCTTCTGTGATCCAAGGCCATGTTCTTGAATAGGATTTGTTTATCTGAAGTGTACACAAGCATTAGACCTCTTATCTACTTCCCTCAATTCTTTGAGCAATATTTCTGTCTGACTTATTTATACATGAAAATGTTGCAGCTCAATGTTGATTGGTTTCAACCTGCTGAAGCTTCTCTAAAACGTTCTTTCATCCGCAAGTTGATACAGAAGCTTCTCAATGACTCATCTGAGAGAGCTCTTGCCACCTGTAGAAATAATGCTCTCTCCACCTCAATAAATCCTGAGAATGATGTGAAACAAAAACCTTTCGTAGAACTTCTTCCTGAGGAATGCAATCCAGCTACACTGGTTAGCAATGATGAGTTTTGCCAAGTTGTAGACAGAGGAGATGAAGCCGAATTTCTGCAGACATCTGCATTTTCTGAATGTGATAAACCGACAGGACCAATTCATCAGGAGTTTCTTGAAATGGGAAATGCAAATGCACCATTATCCAGTGGCACAGAACAAACTAATCAGCCTTACTGCCCAAAGGTGGTATTCTTCGTGCATCTTGTTTGGCCTTAGATGTTTCTTATGGGAAAAAATGAAGATAAAATTGACTTTGGTCTTAGATGTTGAATCTATTCTTTCATGTGAGGTTTATTAATACTTTGCCTGATTTTTACTCTCAGGATTCCAAAGATGACACTTGCCAGCTATCTGCTACTCTACTGGGCATGATGGTAGTTTCTCCAGATGCCATTGGAAGGTCAGCGAGATCTATTGGGGAAAACATTGTTGATACAGTTTCTTCACATGATTCATTGAATACAAATACAGTCCTCGATATGAGAGATGAAGATGAAAAAATAGGTATCATGTTGGCAGAAAATTTAGGTTACGTCCCAGATAGTCCATGTTCATCTTCTGGAAGGAAGTTTGAGACTTGCCTAGAAGCTTCTCAAGAAATTGATGCTTCTAAAGGGGACTTTGGGGATCCTGCGAGATGTGATGCTAATGAAGCAGGTGGCGAGGATGATGTAGATTGTAAGGACATCAGTATAATTATAGCTGATAGCGATAAGGATAAAGTTGTCCAGTTGGATGAAAATGATCTAGGGGATGGGAAACCGGTCCTCCAGGATCTGACAATCACTGAATTATTGGACGACTATGAAGGTTGCCAGGAGATCGCTTGTAAGGGGTCAGAAATGGAGCATTGTGGACGCCTTGAAATTCTCTCTGTTGAGCTAAGGAGCGAAAGCTGTGATCATAATGATCAGCCTCCTGCATCCTATCCAGATATAGTGATTACAGATGATGAGCATTCCTCAGACGACGACCTGCAAGTGATTGCAACCAGAGAAGAGCGGCAACCTCACAAACGTCGGAGGGTTACAGACATCACATTCAATGATAGTAGGTGCACCAGAAAGCATGATACTCAACTAACTAACAGGTAGAGAGAGGAGCAGCAAATGCGAAGATAGGTGGATGAGAAGCTTGAAGATGAAGCTAGTGTCTCCACAACGATGGACGAATCCTCACCCATTTTTTATTGTATACAAAGCATTTGTAAATCTTCTTTCTGATACGTGAAAAACATGCATTTCTTATTAGATTCTTTTTTATATGTGAAAATCATGCATTTCTTTTTAGAAAGTGGCATAAATTCTTTACAAGAATTTACCTGTGCATGAAACAAAAGTTCAACATATATCGATCAATAAATAGGCTAATCCATCTTTGAGTAAAGATGGAGTTTGGGAATGGTTGCCCTTGGTTTCTTTTTTTTCTCCTCCTTTTTCTGTAGTTCATGACTTGAGATAATTGATTCACTCCTTTTAGGGTGGACTAAGTTGGGATGTCAATCATATACGATTTTCAAGGGCCTTTCTAATTTTATTTTATATTTCCAGTATAAAAACGGAAGTAACTTAAATTTGACCACCACTTGGAAGCAAACTTTCATCACCAGCACTTTGCAGGGTAAATAATTCCATCTTATTTCCATTAATAGTCCTAGGCTCAACTTAATTTTGCACGAGGATAAGGTGGAATTCAATGTAACTCTCAAGTCTTATTTCTTTCAAAAGAAAAAATGAAATGAATACTTTATTTGGATGCTATTTTTACATTATAAAACTTAAAATGCGGAACATTGATAGAGTTCAATATTTGTGTGAAATCCTTAACTTGTTCGTGTGAATTTGAATCTCTCATCATTCAGTTGTAGTTGTATCATTCATTTTAATATAATATTATTTAATTTTAATTTTTTAAAATAAAATATTTGCTTCAAAAAAATAAATCTATTAGCATATATTTAACACCATATGGTTGAAATTAGTCCTTTTATTTATACACATATACTTGTTAAAAGGTACTTTTTTCTTCGAAGATAAATGAGTTCTGGTCTAATTACCTTTTATTTATACAAAAAATATATCAGTAAAGTTCAACATTTTTTTAGTGTATTTCAGTAATTTTATTAATAATTAAAATTATAGTTTATGTTATTAGTACTTGTCAAACACTATAATTTGATGGTATCGATCATTTATAAAGTAATAATCTATTTTAATAGTGATCTAAATATAAAAAAAATTAGGTTATGTCTCAGATAGTCCATGTTCATCTTCTTGAAGGAAGTTTGAAACTTGCTTAGAAGATTCTCAAGAAATTGATGCTTCTAAAGGGGACTTCGGGGATCCTGCAAGATGTGATGCTAATGAAGGTGGCGAGGATGATGTAAATTGAACTTTAACAAAATATAGTTTTGAAGTTACGACCTTAACAAAATACCATAAGTAAGCATAAAAAAATAGCCTTAACAATTCAATTGCATTCATGTAAAGATCTCATGCATTTTGAATAGCATCATCTATGCATCTTCATCATCATGGATTTCATTCATAAGGACAATTTCATCTTAAAACTCATATTTCTCAATATCTAAAAGAACATAAAACATAGTTGAATAAATATCACATTTCAAAAATAAATTCAAAATGCATAATCAAGTATAATTAATATGAATTTTTCGTAATTCACAATCCTTGAATGTTGGATTCTTTGTTATCATTTGAAAGTTCTAATTCAGTCTTATTCTCAAGCTTATCATATTCAAGTTCTCTTTTTTTTTTACAATCCAAAATTCAAAGATAACGAAAAACAATGAATAAGAGTAATAGAAACAGACTTACCTATTTTTCAAACGCAAGTTATAATGAACATAAAAAGATGATTTAATTTTTCATACTCCAATCTATTTCTCTTCTTTGTATGAATGTGTTCAAACACACTCCAATTGTAGGATCACTTGGCACCGGGGGGGGGGGGGGGGGGGTAGGGGGGGGGGGGGGGGGTGTGAATTGGTGTAATAAAAAACTTTTAAACCGATTTCACAATAAAAATGCGGAAGCTAAAAATTAATTTATCGTAAAACTCAAATTTGAATGCTCTCGATGTAAAACAAGTGCAATAGTGACATAAGTGAGCATGCAAGATGATAAGTAAAGTAAGAGTGAAATGCAAACTCAAGACACAAGAGTTGTTGACGATATTCGTCCACCGCCTACGTCCCCGCTCTGACTTCTCAACCTTGAAATCACCAGAGATCCACTAGCACTTTCTTTTATACTTAGGGCAAGGAAATCCTTTACATCAAACTCGTCGTTTCTTGTCTTCAAGAGGTAGGCGAAATCTCTTCTCTAAGGAGGAAGCTCACAATCTCACACTTTTCTTCGCTCAAGAAGCTATGTGTGAACCTCTCTTACAATTGAGCTAAGTCACTCTCAATAATACAAATGATGTGCTCTCTTACAATCTCTCTTTTACAATTTCACACTCGTGAAGAATAGGAGAGAAAAAAAAAAGATTCAACAATCTGGCTTAAGAGGCTTCTAAACTTAATTTTCCTTTGATGCTTGTGTTTCCTTTGAAGCCTTAACCAATTCTAGCCCTTTGGAAGCCCTTTTATAAGTGTCTTGTGATAATATGAACGTTGCTTTCTTTTTGGGCAAAAAAATAGCCGTTGTAACTTCTTTTTAAATATACTCCTTCAATATTTTGGCCATAACTCTTCACACAGATGTTCAAATGAGTTAATTTTTTATTCTGCAGAAACCTAACAGGATTATCTACAACTTTTGTATTTATGGCTCAACCATATCTGACGGAAAGAAGGAAAAATATCTCGTTGAAGTTTGAATAGTATTTTTTCAAGTTGAGGTCGGTCGACCGACCTTGTGTTAGGTTCGACCGACCTTGATATTTTCTTCAACCGACCTTCATGGGTTTGATCGACTTCATGAGTTCTTCAACAGACATTTGCTTCTAACTTTATTTTGGTTCGACCGACTTGTCCAAGGTTCGACCGACTTTGATGAGTTATTCAACCGACCTCCGTGAGTTCGACCGACCTTCACATTAGGTTCAACTGACATTCACTATTTTAGTCATAACTCTCTTCACATATATCAGATTGATGCGATTCTTAATTCTTTGGAAAGCTAACAAAAATTTCTACAACTTTTGTATTCATAACTCGATCCAGATCTCTCGATAACATTTTTAAAAATCTTGTTTAACTTTGATTAGCATGTTATGAGTATATGGTCAGTCGACCGACCTTGAGAGTTGATCCATCCAGCTTTGAAACTTCTTAAATAATGACATTCGAATCATTGAAAGTTTCAAATCTTCATTCCACCTATCTTTTCATCACTTAAATAACTTATTAGTAAACACAACTCAATCCAAAACATAAAATAGGATGACCAAATATTAATATGAAGTTTAATACATAACACTATCTTTTCCAAATTAATCCCTTTTGGATAGTTCTAATTACTCGAGGTTTGTATCATCAAAACATAATGGTTTAAAACATAAAGTCTATGTTCCAACAATCTCCTCCTTTTTGATGATGACAAATCGAGAAATATGAGAAGTATTTAGAATAGAAAAGAATAGATGTTAAGTTCAAAAATTTCACCCTCACTAATATGATATATTAAGATTTTACCATATAAACAACCTAATCACTTTGATATCATATATGATAACTTAATGATTATATTTCTTCATTTTATTCTCCTCTTTTTGTCATATCAAAAAGGAAATGACAAGTTAAGAATATATGTGAGAAAAGATAGCTCCCCCTAAATTTATGCAAGATTTTCATCATAAGAGGAATTGTCATGATTTAAAGTTCATAGAGATGAATATGCATAAAATCTATCAAATTTTCTTCTTTTAAGTTCCAACTCGGTTCATATCTTTTGACAATATCTCCCTTTTTTGTCACAAAGAAATTTTAAATTAAGCATAAGCATTTTCGAACTACTTTTCATTTCTAACTAAATGAGCCATAACTATATTTTTCCTCCTTTGTCACATCAAAAAGAAAATATCTAGTTCAAACAACAAAGAGGTACTAATGTATATCAAGTTAAAATAATTTTCATGCTTTGCATATAAAAGAGTTTTCAAATATCACATAGATAAGCAAAGTCATTTTTCAATAATAAGTACATCAAATGTTACAAAAAATATTTCAAAGGATGTTATACATTCATAAGAGCATATCATATTTCTCTATTCTTCTTTTCCTTTTTGTCACACAAAAAAAAATTGAATTAAACCCATTAAGAGACAAAAGGTACTCTCCATTAATATTTGCAAGATTTTCAACTAATGAAAGTTAAGCAAGTCAAATTCACAATTCATAAGACATTATGACATAATCAAGTAGATATGAATATACACAAAGCCTACCAACTTTCTCCTTTGAATTTCATATTTCTTTCAAATTAGATTAATATCATTTCACAACTCTCCTTTTTTAATCACATAAAAGGAATTTGTATATTTATTTTTGTGATCAACAATGTTTGATTTCCTAAATCACATACCTTCAAATTTTTACTTCTTTTCTAAGCATATGTGACATTTAGGGCTCATCATATTATTCACTTCTTTTTGTTCATGACTTCTTCCACCTCATAGATATGACTATTTGGACTCATTGATTTTATATTTCTTTTCTCCTTGTTTTGTCATAAAAAATAAGATAAAATTTGCTCCCCCTAAACTCATGCATGATTTTTGATAATTGAATATAAAATATTAGCATCCTTGGACAAAACATAAAATTCAAGGAATTTCATATTATCAAAATTTTGCATAAAGTCTTGAGACAACAATGTCATAATATTTTAAATTAAGCCCATACACTTTATCGCAAGACATATACAAAATTAAGACTATGATAATAACATGTCATACTATAACAAGTTCAATCCATAGAAAATATGCTTCTTCCTAATTGCATGCATAAATGTAAATTTTGACTATCATAATAATGCTTATGTGTTGCCTTCCAAATCACACTCATATGATAGAATTGTATGAACTTGAATGTCTTTTTTATCAAATAAGTTTATTCCACTAACAATGCATAAATGATTTTCAAATCATTAATAGGCAAAATGATTTTTCATTTTTAATTAGTTTGTGATTCAAGTATGCATTTCGTTCACATTTTCTTTCACAAAAATACTCTCACATTCATAAGAATAACAATAATAGTAAGGATAAGAGTAGAAGTATATATATTTTTTCCATGACAAGTGAAGCAAGTGAATGATCATACATCTAACTATCAATGTATCACATCGCAAGTAAAAAAAAAAATTAAAATATCATTTTCACAATATGAATTCTAGTTAAAAACTTATTTTCAATCTTCAAAAGATTTTCAAACTTTATGTCATTCATATTAATATTTTTGCACAATAGACATTTTTCAAAAGGAGTGACTAATATGCAACGATTTCTTTTCAACTCATGTTTTTCAAAAATTAGAGGAGATAATCATATATGTGCACACAAATATATAAACTTTGAATGAATTAATATAAGTCATAAAATTTTGAATAATTCATTCATCTATCATATTTGTTTTAATTTAAATCTCGTTCTTCAATTTTGTCCTTCCATATGTGCTAAAAAATTCTTTCTTCTTATGTCACGGGGGACTTAATATTTCTAAATAGAATTGTCATGTAAAAAAATTTAGGAGATGAATATAAGAATATAAATAATCTTCTAAGCAAAATGATAAGCTCTTCTTAAATTTGTGCATTTCTTCTTTACCTATTTGTTGCATAATGATCCAAAATGATAACCTTATAATATATCATAACATGTGATCATTAATATGACAAGATGTGCATATCATTTTCATAATTCTAGATATGAATATGCATATCTATTCTTCAAAAAATATTCATAGAGGTGACATATCAAGATAAGAGCAAATTCTTTTTACGAAGCATTATATAACATCTTATCACAATCTCCAATTTCATATATATGTTTAGCATTTAGGAGCTATTCAATATTTAATCATCAAGATAATAATATCACTTTGAATCTTAAAAATAGAGCACACAATTTAAAACAAATGTCATACAAAAAATATATGCAAATTTAAGCATTTAATCAAACAAGCTCATTTTAAATCTTAAAAGTTAGTATTGAGCATTAAAAGAGTATTCCATTTACATATCCAAGTTGAATTTATTCTAAGCACAGATCAAAATATTTAATAGACATTTCAATTTTTTGTGTTCTAAAATATATAATTCAACATAAAGTGGTCATATATAAAATTATGTTCTAATAAGACATATAGTAATAGAGTTTTAAGATGATAGTATAAGTGTTGAAACAAGAATACTCATACTTGGATATGCATATTAAAACATCATCATTCATATAACATAGAGATATTTATGTTTTAATTTCTCCTTTCTTTCTTCTCTCATTAAATTTATTTTTAATATAATTTTATCAAAATGACTAAATACAATAATCATCAAATGAGTGAAATCCTATATAAACAATGATTTTGTGTGGGATGAATCAAAATCTTTTTATAAATATCGACATTTACATATGGATATATCAAAATAGAAATAAATGCCACATACAATATTTTATGTCTAAACTAGGCACAAAAAGCTAATGTAACAAGCATAGGTGATGATATGTCCATATATTAATTCAATGAGGTATAAATATAAATTTTTATTGTAAATAATATTTAAATAGTCAAGTCACTCATGAGTTGAAATAATTTACAATCAAATATCAAAAGATACCTCATGTGACATTGTTCAATGTCATATATGCGCAATCACTCTTTATTTGTAACTTGGAATATCAAGATCATCTTCTTTAATTATCCAAGTATTTTTTTCCTTTTGGATGCGAGTGAAACATACCTACAAAGATATCATTTGTTCTTTAGTACCCAAACTTGTTTGGGTCCAACAAGATGAGTTTCGGTTCCTTTTGGAACCCACATCATATTCATGCCAATATTAATAGATTTTTTAACTTTACATTCAAATGCATAATACCATGAGCACTACAATAATGGCAAGCAGATGACTCTAAGAAATGATCATGATCATGCTTTAATTTTAAAATATCATAATGAGAGACATTTAATTTGCATGAATACATATAAGCATATCTACTTTTTCTAAAATAATCATAAGAGGGTTTAAGAGACTTTTTCAAATCATTTTTCTTTCTAAAAAAATGTTTTTGTCGTTTTTGTTTGTATTCAAATTTGTGCAACTTTTTTCTTTATATAAGAATATTTTTGCACACTAACATTGCATTTCAAAGAATTGTCACTACTAAGTTGATCATCCAAAGGTTTTTGAATAAAAATATTTTTCTTTTTCAAAATCTCATGCAACATTGAATTTTCAATTTTCAAGCATTCATAAGATGCACAAATATGATCAAGAGAAATAATTTTCTTTTTCAATGTATCATTTTCAAACATAAAAGTATCATTTTCTTTCTTCAATAATTCTAAATCATCTCTCATAATATGAAATTCATTCATCAAACTTTCATTTTTCTTTTTAAGAGAAATATACTTTTGAATTAAAGAAGAAAATTCTTTATGTACATCAAAATTGAGATCATCATCATCATCATCATCATCATCATCATCATCATCATCATCATCATCATCATTATTTTCATGAGAAGAAAATTTTGAGACTACCCCATCATTTGTCATTAACCACAAAGAAGATTCACCTTCAAATGTAGTAGATGTAGAGTTGTCATTTTTATTCGATGTAACATTTGCCTTGTTTTCACTCTCTTCATATTTAGATGACAACTTTAGCCAAATTTCATGAGAGGTGTAACATTTAGAAATAAAGTTTAAACTTTCTACATCTAAGGCACAATAGAATATATTTCGGACTTTAAAATCAAGTTTGACAAGAGAAATTTGAAAATCATCATATTCAAAAAAGGAAAGATCAATAGAAACATCATTTAAAGTTTTCTTTGACTTTTCAAATCCATTTTCTATAATTTCCCACATATCAAAGTCAAGTGAACATAAATATGTTTGCATTCAAATTTTCCAATGAGGAAAAAATGAATCTTTAAAGTTCGATGGATTGATCTTCGTTAAAAGATTGTGCCATGCTCTAAGATGATTAAATATTTAAAATAAGAGCGACCAAGCTCTAATACCAATTGTAGGATCGCTTGGCACCAGGGGGGGTGAATTGGTGTAATAAAAAACTTTTATACCTATTTCACAATAAAAATGCGGAAGCTAAAAATTAATTTATCGCAAAACTCAAATTTGAATGCTCTCGATGTAAAACAAGTGCAATAGTGATATAAGTGAGCATGCAAGATGATAAGTAAAGTAAGAGTGAAATGCAAACTCAAGACACGAGAGTTGTTGACAAGGTTCGGCCACCGCCTACGTCCCCGCTCCGACTTCTCAACCTTGAGATCACTGAAGATCCACTAGCACTTCCTTTTATACTTAGGGCAAGGAAATCCTTTATACCAAACTCGCCGTTTCTTGACTTCAAGAGGTAGGCGAAACATCTTCTCTAAGGAAGCTCACAATCTCACACTTTTCTTCGCTCAAGAGGCTATGTGTAAACCTCTCTTACAATTGAGCTAAGTCACTCTCAATAATACAAATGATGTGCTCTCTTACAATCTCTTTTTTACAATTTCACACTCAAGAAGAATATGAGAGAAGAGAGAAGATTCAACAATTTGGCTTAAGAGACTTCTAAACTTAATTTCTCTTTGATGCTTTTGTTTTCTTTGAAGCCTTAACCCATTCTAGCCCTTTGGAAGCCCTTTTATAAGTGTCTTGTGGCAATATGACCGTTGCTTTCTTTTTGGGCAAAAAAACTAACCGTTGTAACTTCTTTTCAAATATACCCCTTCACTATTTTGATCATAACTCTTCGTATAGATGTTAAAATGAGTTAATTTTTGATTCTATGGAAACCTAACAGGATTATCTACAACTTTTGTATTTATGGCTCAACCCATGACGGGAACAAGATAACATATCTCGTTGAAGTTCGAATAATATTTTTTCAAGCTGAGGTCGGTCGACCGACCTTGTGTTAGGTTCGACCGACCTTGATGTTTTCTTCAACCGACCTTCATGGGTTCGATCGACTTCATGAGTTCTTCAACCGACATTCGCTTCTGACTTTATTTTGGTTCGATCGACTTATCCAAGGTTCGACCGACTTTGATGAGTTATTCAATCGACCTTCGTGGGTTCGACCGACCTTCACATTAGGTTCAATCGATCTTCACTGTTTTAGTCATAACTCTCTTCACAGATATCCGATTGATGTGATTCTTAATTATTTGGAAAGCTAACAAAAATTTATACAACTTTTGTATTCATGACTCGATCCAAATCTCTCGATAACATCTTCAAAAATCTTGTTGAACTTTGATTAGCATATTATGAGTATATGGTCAGTCGACCGACCTTGAGAGTTGATCCATCTAGCTTCGAAACTTCTTAAATTATGATGCATCGAATCATTAGAAGTTTCAAGTCTTCATTCCACCTATCTTTTCATCACTTAAGTAACTTATTAGTAAACACAACTCAATCCAAAACATAAAGTAGGATGACCGAATATTAATATGAAGTTTAATACATAGCGCTATCTTTTCCAAATTAATCCCTTTTGGATAGTTCTAATTACTCAAGGTTTGTATCATCGAAATATAATGGTTTAGGGCATAAAGCCTATGTTCCAACACAACTACACTCACATCCAGAAGAAGAAGCCATTTGCACAAAAGTTCTTGTCGCCAATTTTTACAAATTTGGAACATCATAGCTGAATAATTGCCATCACTTATCTTCATTGGATATGAAAAACAAAATAATAAAATGTTTATATTGGTAAACATAACTCATATTAATGACAAAGATAGAAAAAAAAATATAACTTGAACACTATGACATTGTCTCTAACCCGATCGAGTGGTTTTACTACAAGCAAGCACCTTTGGACGAGAAAAATATAATTCATGCTCTCGAAAGATTCTTAACTCCTCAAACGTTGTCAAGTTGTCGTCAAACTTATCAATCACATGATGCACACCACACATAATCTCGGGTTCCTTATCAAAGTTGGAGTTATCTTATAGAAAACTTAGATTTAAGTAATGTGTTATTGCATGAAGATCATGTTACAACATTCGATACTATATATTATCTATAACATTAATGTAGGGCTTGTAATTTTTTTCTTAATTTTGAATACATTCGTAATTTCCAAGCATGCTTTATGCAATGCCTCATAAGTATAACCAAAAGATGACTTCTCATTAGTCTCAAAAGTCGCAACAAACACATTAATAGAGTACTCATATTTACAATCATAATACAATTAGTCCAAAAATTGTTATCAAACAAAATTTGTTTCACATCCCTATCTTTTGTTGTTTCAAAAAATTCTTATAATCACCACTAACAACCAAAGCTTGCAAGTCATCCGTATGTGAATATAAATTTTGTAAATCAATAAAATAGTTGCAAAATGAGTTTGTCGCCAATCTTCCATTTCTTAGTCATAAAGTCATATATTATTGTAGACAAACACAATCACTTTAGAAGCAAGATCAACTTGAGTTTTCACTGCAGCCATCTCCCTAATGTCTTTCAGCATCAAATTAACATAATGTGCAGCATAAGGTGACCAAAAGATAAAAGGATACTCCTCCATGAGTTTTAAACCTACAACTTTATAATTGGGACCATTGTAGGTTACCATATGTACTGCATTTTTGGGACCAACTCATTCCATAATTTCACTAAAAATATTACAAATTTCTTTTTACATTTTTGTAAATATGATAAACATCAACAAATTTAATATATGAAATTCCCTTTGGACAAAAAAAAATCAAAAAATTGATTAAAAGTTTTTGTCTTGTATTTGTACAACCATCTCCTATTATGGTACATCTAGTATTTTGCCTAAGTGTCTCTAATGGAATCAATGATTAACTTAACATGCATCTTAGCATCATTCAACAAATTCACACGCAAAGCATGATAAGAAGGATGCTTATATCCATTACTTATGTTAGCTACTCTATCTATAACTTATTGGAAATAAGGTGAATTACAAGCACTAAAAGGACTACAACCACCTTGAAATTGCAATACAATAGCTAAATCAACATCTTGCCATCTTTGCTTATTTTGTATGCATGTCTTAGTACTTGGTTGGGAAGAATCACTTGTATTGTATTAAAAAAATATTTCAATCCCATAAGAAGCTTTCCTTTTTCCCTTGGATGTCTCTTTCTAGTTACCTTCAATTAATTTTTTTTTGTCGTTGACATTTTGCAACATTTTGCATATTAATATCCAATGAGCTATGAAGTTTTAATTGGACATATGAAGGAGCCTTCTTACATGAATTCATTTATTCACAACAAGATATTGCTTCAATCTATTTATCCCTCCTCCTAAAACCTATTTTTGACAGAACCCATATATCAATATCTTCTACCTAAGCTTGTTGAACTCTAAAGTTAAAGTAGATTTGTTTTTTGGTTATCATAAAGTTTGAAATTTTATGTACAAAAATATGTCTATAAAATTAAATAATCATCAAATAAATTTCTTTATTAAGCATAAAAAATGTATACACATCATGATTTTAACTCATTGACTATTTTATTTTTGAACTTCATTCTTAGAAACTATATTAAATAATTAATATTATAAAATGTATTACATAAAATGAGAAGGTGATTTTATACGCATCATGATTTTAATTATATTGACTATTTTATTTTTGAACTTCATTCTTAGAAACTATATTAAATAATTAATATCATTCACACATAATCTTATGAATTTCATAACTAGAATATTAGAATTTATGTCGTTGTTAGATTTTGCACCGATTTGATTTATTTTACTAACCTAAACTCGTAAGAGTCAAAGAATTAATTCACGAGTTTGACAAGCTTGTTCCTACACTGCTCATTTGTTCCCTCACTAGCATATTCCCATGCAATATCCCTTGTTTGTCTAATTAAGCATTATGAGCAAGGAGTTATAGAAGATTGTGATATTTATTGTGATTTTGAAGCCGTATTTTATTAATAAAAAATAGATAAAAAGTTAAAATGCAACATATAATTAAAATAACTATGTGGCCACATCACAACTCAAATAAAGAAAATACTTAATTTTACATAAGTTTTTTTACACATAACGTAAGTAAGATATACTTTAATAAACATTAAAGTGCACATGTTAGAGTGATGGGTATGCTGGAAATCTTATTTGTGACCATTTAAAAGCATGCAATTTTGTGACTAAACAACTAGCATAGGTCATGTTATCTTTACCCATTTAAAACATGTTAGAATGATGTTGTTTTTCATAACTTATCATTTAATGTTTTACAAATAATAATATTACCTTCATTTATATTTTAGTAATCATACAAGTGTGTTTGATTATTCTTTTTTCCACATAATATAACATGATATAATTTGAGCATGATAATCCAAAAGGAAAAGACATCAAGTTAGTTTCAAAGTAAAAGATTTTGGTATTGTAATTTGATGAGATAAAAAAGGTAAAACTCTTATTTTTATCATGTCATTACCTTAATAGACAAAATGAAAGGACAAAAATGGTCTCATATCTCAAGAGTTCATGGTCAAACATGCCAATATATGGTCCATGCATGCACATAAAGAATAATTGAACCAATCAACATGACTAAAAAAATAAACCATGAAATATGAGAAAAGAAAATCATTAATGGACAAACATACATATAATTGTTAATAGTCAATTTCTAAAGAGGACAAAAAGGATTGAATATTAATTATTAAGGTGATAAATAATTCTCCCTTCAAAATATAAAAAATAATAAGAGATTCGAGAAAAAAAATAACTTTTTGATTAGTAAGGTTGAACAAGATATTGGGGATTGACCGGTAACCAACTTCGAAGGATTTGAACTTTGAAGAGGTTCAAGATGATGTCATCGGTGCTTCAGCTTGAAATATTTTTCCATTGTGCAAAATTGCATATCAGCTTTTGCGACAGTGTAAAGCAAGAAAATAGGAGTAGAAATATAAGAAATTTTCCAAAGTTGCTTCTAATCCTAGCAAATTATCAATATTACAATTATTAAATAAAAAATGATTAAAACCAATCTTGATAGTTTCAATCCCAGATCAGTCAATTTTATTTCAATTTGGGTTTCCAATCAGACCGATCGTTGGTTCACGATCGAACCGGCTAGTCTGATCTGATTTTGAAAATATTGTTAATTTACTATTTGCATATATTCTTAAAGTTTTATTTTAAACCTTAACTTATACAATTTGAATAGCAATATTCTCTTTGTGTTTTATATCAAACATTCATCATTAAATTTGTAATCCAATAATAGATCCATATTAGATCACATCTTTTTTTTGCATAAATTAATGTAAGATTTATATATATCATTTATGTTAATATTCGATTATTGATGTTGACATAAAAAACACATTTTTTATCTTTATAATATTGTCATGATATTAATGATCAACTTTTATAATTGAATTAGGATCAAATGATAATTTATAATGTTAATTAATACCTATATTAAATAGTATAAGAAATAATAGATGTTTTCTATTGAAGATAGAATTAGAATGATATTGTAATCCTCCTTTAATCAACTAAATCCCAAACCTCACTCAAAATCCGCGTGATGCTCTAGTATTAATATCGAAAGTTCTATGAGCAATCCATTTCTTCTTACTCTGTCTCTTTCTATCATCTTTTCAAAGGAATCTAAGATTTTAAGGAGTCTACTATTGTTACAAGGAGTTATATGGCAAGAGGGCCTTGAGCACACGTTAAGTTGGGAATGATGGTCTAGGTACAAAGGAAGAAAAAAGATATACAAAAGGAGAAAATCTAAATTAAGACATGTAGAGAGGATTCCTCCCCCCTTAAGGTCTTTCTCCCTTATCTCATTGTATGAATCGAGGATTATGATAGCAACTTGTTATTATAAAGCAGGGATGATGAGAATAATATATAGGACTTGCATGCTTTATGAATGTTCATATGTTTATATCCCTTTTTATGTGAATTGATCTTGTTATGAGCTTTAAGTTGAATTAATTGATCATATTAAGAAAATGCTATGTTATACAGAAATCATATATGATTATGTTATGCTATAAATCTTAGAATGTACGATGTGAACTTTATGTTAACTGTATGTCATTTTCACGTTCCTATGATGAATTGGGTATGTTATGAATTCTTAAATTTATGGATATATGGATATCATAAGGTGAGAATATCATATACAATGTAGGAGTCAAAATCTGATCTGAATCGGGGAAGAATACCTTTTTACAATGTCTCACTATAGTCGAATTGTATAAGGAATAATCGACCGCGTTGAATTTATGCAGTGACCATAGTGGCTCCCCAATTGAATCAAAGCAGACCCTAAGCCACTATGGGTCGATCATAGCGATCTCTCCATATCATAGTGAGTTCCAACTAGACTATAGTATACCTATTCAGATTGTAGCGGCCAAGCTAAACCATAACAATCCATTATGAAGGAAAATTATTTTATTATTATTAAGTGATTTCCCATTTAATGATTATATGTTTGATGCTTACTTTGTTATGATGAGTTAAGTTTATCTTATGCGAGTTGTACTCCGAATTTTATGTTACAAATCTTGTTTGATGATTATGAATCACTTAAAAATCATTTTGTAGGTTAAGCCATGATTAAATTAAAAGATGTATGATTGATTGCTATGTTTAATGTACTACAAGAGGACAAAACATTAAAAAAAATAATCTTAAGGCATTAATAATGGAGAAAGATAATATTTTATACTTTATGAAAAGTTATGTATTTACTAACAAAAGTGGTTTCATTTCTTTTGATGAATTACTAGGAAAGCAATTTTTGAATAATAATTTAATTTCATGCATTTGATAGATGATTATTAAATATGAAGGAAAAATATCTTGAGAATATAAATAAAAAAACTTTGTGAGAGAAAAATAATTTCCCATTTGAAAAATTATAGTTAATTTTAAAAGATTTTACTTACTTTTCTGGTCAACAAGAAATATTTTTTGGTTTACTAACATTTTTGTGTTACCAAATAATAGAAAGTGATGAAATCATTTTCCTAAAAAAACAATTTGAGAAAAAGATCCTCCATCTCAGCAAGAGAAACGCCGGAGAGGACGTCCCCGAAAGAGTAGAACAAATCCCGAAGAACCCGAAGGTATGTTCCCTGGCGGATTCCTAGTACATAAAGTAAAGTACTTAGATGTGCATGTGCTGGATTTTTCTCTAGTTCATCTTTAAAGATCATGTAGTACGATCTCGATTCCTGCACTCATAATATGGTCAGCGTCGATCCGGTACGAGCCGCGTCAGGCAGACGCATGGCCGGATTGGGAGCGACGATTGCCGTGCGCGGCTGAGCACGCGCCGACGTTGCGCGGGCAACAGAGCACGCCAGGCGTTGTGCGCGCCTGGCGGCGCTACGCATGACCAAGCACGTCAGGCGCGATGCGCGCCTGGAGGCGCATTAAAAGCACATTGGGCGACGCACGCCCATGAGGAGGCGGAGCGCGACAGCGAAGCGCGAGGCAGGCGGACAAGAGGTCGGAATACGACGCGGGCGACTTCCAAACAAACCCCAGGGCCAAACGACACGATCCGGAGAGCGGCAACACTATGCACGGCGAGCGCGGCGGCGGCACGGTACACGACGAAACACAGCGGTGACGCGGAGAGACACGGCGAGCGTGGCGATGACGCTGTGAGCGACGGACGACACGGCAGATGGCGAGACACGATGGATGATACCGGAGCGCGTCAAGCGAAGCACGGCTGGTGGCGTGAGACACGACGGATGACGCACAAGCGACGTGATGTAGAAGACGCAGGGCTGACGCAGAGCGTGCTGGGCGGACGTGGAGCGCGTACGGTAGCGTAGAGCAAGCGCAAGGTGAACGAGATCAACGTGGCGGCGGAAACCCTAGAGGCCGCACGAGCCATGTCGAACTAACACGGTCCGTGTTGACCCGATTGGACACGGGTCGTATTTTGGCCACACAACCCACTTTCCATATAGAAATTCCAATCCTTGATTTAATACCTAATGACCTTGTTGAGGTAAGGATGCAAGATTAATAACATAAGTAGGACGTCGACCATTGTTTAGGAGCCGTCAGAGTTAATTATATAGGGCGGGTAGCGTGACTGCTACCTGGTTCCTGTTGTTTAGTCTGCTCTCGTTGTTCGACGAAGAGGATTCATGTGCATCCTCCTCTTTTAGGGCATTGGTCGTGGTTAGTGCACCAACCATTGGCAGTCGGCGTACCTAGAAGACTCATGAGCGATTAATTAATTTACCCCAAAGTCACATGAACATATTAATGTGATAAGATCCAAAATTGTTAAAGAAATTTATATTAAAGTACTTACACTAATACAATATTTCATGTATCTTGTTTATGTCCTAATGTTGTTCCAGGGCAGAAATATAATCCTGATGCGGTTCCAGGGTATGTTGATCCTATCTATGTTCTGATGCTATTCCAAAACGTGAGATATAATCTTGATGCTGTTCCAGGATGTTGTCATTCCCTGATGCTGTTCCAGGGTAGTTTTATTGTTGATGTTGTTCACAGAATAATGATAGTTCTAGCTGATGTAGTTTCAGGATAGAATGTAGGTATGAACTCCTGATGTTGTTCCAGGAGAGTATGACCTTAACCTTATATCTAGAGCAGGCTTAGATTATGATATCTACTGTTATGACCATTGACAAGAGTAGAAAAGTCTGACTAAATGTTATATTCATGTCAATATCTAATTACTTATCTTATGTACTTGTTGCCTTATATACTGAGCGTTTTATGTTCATGGGATATTGTTTCTCCTGTGTTGAATCCCACATGTAACTAGGCTGTGGTGGATTCCTGCTGCTGGTGGTGTGCGCGATAGCTGATGCTCGTGGTGGATACTATCTGCACATGGATGGACCTTTGAGTCTCATTTATCATTAGGTCTCTCTATTTTTGGTTTATTGAGTTGTATGGCTACTAGCCAGGATATTGCACTCCTTGTTGTTGAGAGACAAATAGACTCTTTATTTGGTTATCTTCCGTATTTTATCTATTGGACCCTTTAGTCATCTCTGTCTTGTTTTATTTCCTACATTTATTCCGCAATTTTTTGTTGACTAGTAAAAAGGGTCAGAGCATAAGTCAAAGGGTAGCGTCCTCAGGTCCACATCTTCGCCACATGGCGGGTTGCGAGTTTGGGGGCGTTACAGATTAACGAATTAAGCTAAGATGCATATTTGGTGATGTAGGTCGATCTTTATATATTATAATTGGAAAAAATCATATTTTTTTAATTCATGCATATCATGACGTTTTAGTTTGGACGTGATAATGTTCAGGTCATATATGTCTTGTTTAAGTCATTAGGGATTGTGTCTAACGAACTTGTTATTAAGTGATAGATGAGCTTAAAACTTGATGTCTATTATGAGCATTTATGTTATGAACAGGATTATGTCATTATGTGTATATCTTGAAGTTGTTAATGGATTTTATATGATGCTTTATTGCCAAGATTTTATATATTATGTTTCCGCTGCAAGAATACTTAGGTTGTGTTTGGCAATCTAAAAAATAGAGTTTAGAGGTTTGAATTGGTCAAGCCGCTATTATTTTCATAATAAAGTATTTGGTAAATCATTTTATACGTTAGCTAGGGCTGAGCAAATGTTCGACCCAACCCGATCAACCCAGTCAACCCGATTCAACCCGATTACTTTTGGGTCGGCTTGGGTCGGATTACTACTTTGGATCATGTCAAATTCCATCCGACCCAATTCATTTTGGGTCAGGTAGCGGGTTGAATATTTATTTATCCGATAACTCAAAACTCGACCTGAATGACATAAAATTATAATATTAATATAATAAAAATTAGTAATTAATACTAAAACTACTTATATTTTTTATCATTAATTTTATTTATTTTTATTAATATTTTAATTCTTAAGATATATTGTTACTCATAAAAATCTTAGATATTTGAAAAATTGAAGTCCAAAAGATGAATGCCTCAACTCGATGACCCGATTCGATCCAATCCGATTGAGTTACATCAAATTTTACCTCAAATCCCGATCTATTATCATCCTTAATATTAGTGGTTAATGGTTGAGTAGTAATTTTCATTAGAATTTAGTGGATGAAAAATATAAGTTGAACTTTTATACCCAATTTACCCCACCTCTTCTATTGAACCTTTGTATTTTAACATAACATAGTTACTTAGTAATTTCCTAATATTGTTGATATTAGTACATAGAAGTATTTAATGTATATTTTTTTATTTATGCATGTATAATCTAGTCAAAGAAGTTATTACAAATTAATGAATTATAAATTACAATAATTTTTTTTAGAAAGTGCATAATATTAGAAAATTAAATGATTTATCATGTCAAATTGTTAAGTCCATTTATATCATTTTATAGCTATCAATTAATTTAACTACTATATTTACTAAACACTTTGTTATTATCATCTTTTTGAATCGCTAATAGTTAATCGTAAATAAATATCTATTCTCTCTTAAATCGCTATTCTCTTATTAATCTTTTATTGATGTCAAACATAGTCATTAATGTCCTCGTCCCATGGTGGAACTAAAGGCCCATATGAGCAAACCTATGTGTATATTTTTAAGGTATTATAAATATGGATGACAAGATATTCCTTAAAGTTAGGGATCTTAGTAGGAATTCTCGGTTAAGACCTTGACATCGAGAAACTTTTTTCATATGATAGGGATGGGGGCAATAGTCCTCCATAACCCTAATTCGAGAATCGAGATGGGGAATATTGCCTTACTCCACGAGTCTTTGATTCCACACATCTATAAATTTTGGTATTTTTAAAAATTAATTGTATCAATCTCATAATGTTTAAGTAGTATTTATTCTTAAATAGATATTGCAATGCTTAATACATGTGTATATTGTGAAAATTTTAGTATAAATACTTGTTTATTTTACTTTCATTATAACTTTTTTTCTAAAAAAATAATTACGTTAAAGTTTATAGAATTGGATCTTCGTGTTGAAAAATTGCAGGGCAAAGAACTAATTTTTTCTGTTTGGAGGATTCGGGGCGGAGACATCTCTCGCCCTGAAGAGAGTGGTGCACCATCATTAGAAAATTCAATTTTCACTGGTAAAATTAATAATGAATCCCTTCATATCAATTTGATACGGATGCATTGTTCAATCAGAGAATTAATCCTAGAAAAAGGAAGGCGATAAAGGAGAAGACAATCAAACTACTTGGCAAAATGTGAGGACTAACAGAAGATAATAAATAAGCATGCAAATAACAAAGAAAATGTATGTAGAATCAACAATCAACATATGAAACTTAAAGTACTAATAGGGAAACAGAACAAATAAAATGGAGTTTAATTTGTTATGGCATTGTGGGTTGGGCATTGGGCTTTAGGCTTGACAATACAAAAGTGAGTTGAGAGAGCCGCCATATCGGCTCACGAAGCATATTTGGAAGAAGCAAAACCCATATACCAACTTTTTCCTTTTTTCTTTTTTGAAAAAGGCCAACTTATATAATAATCAAGAATTTTGTTTCTAAACCAAATTTGTTATTATTTCGAATGAGTTGGAAATATTAAAACTCTTAACAATTATGTAAATTCTTATGTTCGAAAGTTCAATATGTAATTTTCATTGTCTATGAGTGATCGGTGTCTAAACGTAGACAAATCCGGTCAAGAATATATAGGGTTAAAAATTAAAAGTTCAGAAAAAAAAAAGAATCATCTCAACCGGCTTAAATATGCACGGACCAATTCATTTCGGACTTCTCCAACTTTGATCAAATTGTTTTGAATAAATCACTTCTTAATTGGCTATAAATAATTATATTACTTGAAAATAATTGCGTGATATATTAATTAAATCAACAAGTCTTAGTTTAGTTGACATGTCCTTGGACAGTGCATCATTCAAGGATGCTGATCAACTAATAAAAACACATAAAAGTATTAGGAAGTTGGAGGGTTTCTTCGTCATGGATTTGAGTTGTTTGCTTCCCTTGTCTTCGATGTCACCCCTCTTGTTTTATTATCAAGTAAAGGATGAATGAGAACCTTGGTTCCTTTAGCCTTCCTTCGAACGGGAGCACAACTCTCCTCCCCATGTATTGTCCATATAATTTAATTAATCTCAAATGTTAATTTATTTCTATGAATAATTAATGCATGCATATTTTAGAAGAAAAGCCTTATGATTGTGGGATTCGATTCCAAAGTTAGGACATATGAAATGAATAGGAAACACTTTGGCACTGATCTCTAAGCTAACTAACCAATTCACTCAATATATAAAAGGAAATAAAAGCAAGGAAAAAATATATTTATATATACGTGCAATTTGTATAAAGTTTGAACCTTATGATGGTGACATTTTTGTGACAAAGCTAGGGTCACCCTCCTACATGCATGTGTGAGCTTGCTTGGAAGGAGATATATACACGCATGCATGGCTTTATATAATTAATTGTGTAATAAAGTGCTAGTGGCAAGTGACCACATACATGTATATTATATATCATGCTTAAAACAACCAATTTGATGGTTTTATCATGTATAGTTGTTATCATCCATTGTTAGTATGTAATCACATGTCCCAACCACTACATGTATACGCGGGATAATAATTTAACAACTATGCTTAACCTACATATTAATTTTCCTGTGTTCTCAGCCTTGGGTTTCTTTACCATTATGAATGCTTGATAAATTTGATGCATGACTTTGAGAAGGAAAATATACCATATTGCTAGAATTAGTTAGGCACTGTGAGTGATGTCATTTAAATGTATCAATGTCCTTTAATAATGCAATAAAGGAGAGGCAAGGTCATGGCAGTTATAAAACTATGTTCAATCTAGTAAGTGCTCCTTTTGATGGTGTCCTACACAAGATTATGATATTTATATAGGTAGGTCTAGCGTATCTTTTTTGTACAATATTTATTTGTTAAAAAGAGAAAAAACGATGGGCAATATTGATATAATAATCTACATTATGATAATTCGAATGAAAGCTCATCTCTATCAGGTTCATTTGATTCAAGTGAAAGTAAAATTTAGAATTTGATTTATTGAGTATATAAAAAACTTAGTCGGAAATCTCATTCATCATAAGAATAAAAAGTTATTTCTCAAATATGTTGATTAAACTGAAGTCATATTTACATCATTACATCCAGTAATAGAATGCATCCAGTAAGGGTTTTACCACAATAAGGGAGGAACATATTACACCAACATTTTGAACCTACCTGTGCAAGGTGTTCAAATGTAGTCAATCACGGCACCTACACATTTCTTGTCTTTAATCTTACAGATGAGTTGGCACATCAGACTGATAAAAATTGGACAAAACTAGTTCTGCAATAATAGCGTTCAAAGACACGTTAGGTATACATATATATTATCCAAGTATACAATACAATGAAATATATTGAAGTGCTGTCTTTAATCCAGTGATCACCGTGATGAAAGGGGTGTGAAACATAATGTTCAGATGTGAAGAGTGTACCTTATGAATAGTGTGTGCAATACATATATGACACTGTTAATTTAATTTGACGTGATGTAACATAGTGAGAAATTAAATTTTCATGTACTAATTAATTTCTGTAAACTTTTCTGTTCTGTGCCTGCAACCAAGTTGATATTGGAAATTGTTAGCGTCAGAGATCCACACTCCCCTTCTGGTCAATGCATGAGATCATGTTTCAGACTTATCTTGATTGGCTTCTCTCTGAGTAAATATGGCACTGGATGTCTTTTTTGGTTGAGCAGTGGCAGCTTCTTCTTCTTCTTCTTCTTTTTATTGTTCACCTCTTAGAAAACTACCCATTTGCAGAGCCTAACTACATTGAGTGAGAGAAAGAGCCAATGCACAAGTTGCATGCAGCAGCAGGAAGGTAGAAGGAGGACCCAGAGAGAGAGAGAGAGAGAGAGAGAGAGAGAGAGAGAGAGAGA